>APFE031457297.1:712-14567 GCA_000404065.3 Pinus taeda | reverse complement strand
GGTAAATACAAATAAGCTCAAGGTCAACTGAGCATTTTTCAGTAGATGTAGCTTTCTTTTTCCTACAGTCATGCTTGTCAAGCAAATTTCTGTTTGTCACAAATGGATAAGGCACTGGATCTGCATGTTCTTAGTGTACCACAAGGGCACACTATCCCAAGTGGAGCCACTGTTATCACTGACAAAATTTCAAAAAAAAGGGTAAGATCAAGAGAGTTGAAATTTTGACTTGAAGCTGTGTTTTTAAAAAATCACACAACAATTTCGTAGCGCGCTACAAAACTGCTGTAGCTGCACATTATGCTTTCATGGACCAATGTTAGAGGTTAAATTATGCAATGAAGAAGTCAGAGTTTCTTAGTCGAGGGCAAGTTGAGCATGTTAGGGCAAATAGGAACTTACTTGCAGAAACATGGATTTATCTTATATGGTCCAAATATTTTGTCTTCATTCATGAATTCAAAATATAAGTATTACGCAAGAAGGATAAAACTGTTCATCAGCGTAAAAGATTGATTTTAGCTATGGATGTTGCATTTGGCATGGAATATTTGCATGAAAACGGCGTAGTCCATTTTGATTTGAAGTATGAAAATCTTCTTGTTAATATGAGAGATCCACATCGACCAGTTTGTAAGATTGATGATATGGACTTGTCAAAGGTAAAGCATCGAGAAATGCACCACCTAGGGTTGATTATGATAAAGACAAAAAGTTCTCAAAGTCTTTCAAAGACTCCAAAACAATCTCGTGCCAGGACCCACTAATGGATTCCTCTGTATTTCACCAACGGCACACAAAAAACTTAAGGATTCACCATGAGGTTCCATGGTTGGTCCTCCAAAATCCGTGGCAGCTGACAAATGCAACCAAGTATTTTCTCCTTGAAAGGTGTTTACGATGGCTTAAAGGATGGGACAGTTGGTACCTGAATAGAAGAGGAATTAATACAAAGAGAACATACGCAAAGGGAGGCTATGTCTCATGCAATGTTTCTTTTCCAACATTTGAAATGTGTGGCAGAGCAATTGAGGGAGGCGGACGGTAGAAAGGGACTTCTTTGTAAAGAGACATTACAGAGACGCAAAAGTCTTCATTCTTAATTATTTTTCATGGCGGTCGCGCCAGATCCATGTAGATGCAAACCCCTCTTTAATGATGCCCAGGGACGACGAAAAAAGTCGAAAGAATCCTGAGCATTTTCGACTTAAATTAAGGGAAAGCAGTGCTTCAGCCAAATTCTGCGAGATGATGCATCAAAAGAGCTCGAGGAAAAACTGTTCAAGTTTGTTGTTTCAATGGGATCTGCTCGCTCAGGTGTTCTTGGAGAAGCTACAATAAACTTGGGTGACTACGTGAGTTCAAAGTTTCCAGTTTCTATTTCTCTGCCACTGAAGAAGTGCAATCATGGAACTATTTTGAGTGTCAAAATTCAATGCCTTAATCCAAGAGCAGGATCCAGAAAGTTCGAATGACGTAAAGAAGGTGCCATTGAACAGGATGATCAGAATTCTGTTTCAGATGATACCGATAATAGATCTGAAGGTTCTGATCATATACTTGCTGGCAGTGTTGGATCCTCATCTGGCAGTCACTTGGGTTATGGTTTTCAACAGACAAAGGATGGAGCTTCTTCACCTACAACTTCACGGCATAGCTCGGACTCGGCAGAGTTTTTATCATCTGGAAGCAGTACAGCAAATAGCTTACCCAGACAACAAGATTCAAATAGCTCTCGAGATGGCAGTATACCAAATAGGATAGGAAATGGCCAAGATTCCTCTAAATCAAGCCCTTCATCTTTCAATGGAATGGGTACTGGTGCAATGGTTAACCTCCAAAAACAGTTGCAGGAGCGATCAACTCAAGGTTCTCAAGGGAGCATAGAAAATGTTAACAGGGGCATGCATCCAACAGCTTTTATGAGAGGCAATGACCATTCTAAAGGTTCCTTGGAAGCTGCCGAGGCCACAATTCAGGAACTCCGTAAAGAAGCAATGATGTGGGAAAGGAATGCGCAGAAGTCAGGTGCAGAGGTGGATACTTTGAAGCATCAATTTGCTGAACAGACAAAGCAATACTCTGATTTGAAGATGGAATTTTACGCAGCACGATCAGAAAAGGACAGCTTAAGGTCAGAACTTGAGCAGTTGAAATCAGTTGTTGAGGATTCCACAGAGAGAGAACATTCTCTGGGAAAGGCAAGATCTGAAGCAGATGATGCCAAGCGTATGGTCAATGAATTGCAGGATCAAATAGAACACGTGAAACAATCCAACACTGAACTAGATATATAATTGAGAAAGACACGAGAGTCAAACATGGGGTTGGTTTCCGTTCTCCAGGAGCTAGAGGAGACAATTGAGCAAAAAAATGTAGAAATAGACAAGTTTTCTGAAGAAAGGGAAAAACTTGATGATTTGGAAGCTTTAAGACAAGAATTAGAGAGGATGAAACTGCAAAGAGAATCAGAAGTGAAACCCTATCTTGCTGATGCTGAAAGGGATAGCCTTAACAAAGAAGTTGAATAGCTGAGATCAGCCTTGCAAGTCTACATGGAAAGCCATAGCATTGCAGAGACTGTCAATTGGGAAGCAGCAGTCAGTCAAGTTCAGTTGGAAAAAGCGAGCACAGTGGAATGTTTACAAAATGAGGTGCAGCGCCTTACAGAGCAGATGTCATCAACATATGATGAGAAAGAGAGTATGGCCACTAAGGCTCTTATTGAAGCATCAGAACTTCGAGCAGAAAAGGTGAAATTGGAAGATGCTCTTAAGCAAATTCAAGTGAAAGTTAGACACTGTGAAATGGAGCTTGCATCTGTGAGGCAGGACAATGAAAGTAAGGTGCAGCTGTTGATTCATCAACTCAATGCTTCCAAAATAAAGGAAGAAGAGATGAATGTTAGGCTAGAGGATATGAAGCTGGTGGAAAGGATTCTGTAAGGGTTTGGTCGTTAGCCTCTCGTGGAGAATACATTCATGAACTCAGCTGTAATGGTAACAAGTTCCATTCTTGTGTCTTCCATCCAAAATACTCGTCACTCTTGGTCATTGGTTGTTACCAGTCTTTGGAATTATGGAATATGGCAGAGAACAAAAGCATGACTCTTCCTGCTCATGAAGGTCTCATTGCAGGGTTAGCTCAGTCTCCTGCAACTGGAATGGTTGCATCTGCAAGTCATGACAAATGCGTAAAGCTATGGAAATAATATGATAGTAGCATACAGACTTAGTACTCAAGGTTTTTGGCAATGGTAGCTGTATCAATTCTGATTAAGATATTAAAGGACGAGACATATCTGATACTCCTTTTTCAGGAAATGAAATTGAGGATAAGGTATACAAACAGAGTAGAGTCTTGGCTATAAAGGATAAGACACAAACTGAACATGAGAGAACTATCGACCAAGACAGTCAAACTTGTAATCAGCTTCCTGTTGAAGTGTGCCTCTGCTAAATGTTTCAAGAACAATTTAGGAATTTCAGAAAATGGAAGACTGTGTTTTTCTTTTAAGTTACACAGCAGTTTCGTAGCGCGCTACGAAACTGCTGTAGGTAATGATTTTAAACGCAGAACAGACAGTTTGAGTTTGTTATCATGAGTGGGAAGTTATTTCTGAAAAGAGAGACACTTGTCCGTCAATCCAGCCTACACCACATCAGCAACATGGCAGCGTTATATATTCTTGGGTTATCAAAGACTTAAAGTACCTATTGCTGCATACTCGGTGATGGGGAACCAGAACCGAAAGTTTAGGGATATTTTCAGCCAACAGGGAGCGGATCAAAGTCTTCAGCATCCAAAGCAAACATGGAACATTAATTTCTCATCCCATGCCTTCTCAGCCACTATAGAAAGGATACAGGTGTCAAAGCTCAAGAAGGAATCATGCACACGAGGAGATAGAATTAGAGTTTCAATGTGATTAGGACTCTGTGTATTTACAGCACAATACCTTTGTATTTAATAAGTTTGTTTAGATATAGATAAGGTAATAAATGATAGGATATCGAGCTCCCCTCATGCTGGAGGAGGAGACTCAAGGTAGTCTAGCTTTGTTTTCCTATATATAGGAAAAACTCTGATGTAAAAAAAGGTTGGAGATTTTTATCAAAAAAGACAGAGTTTTCATATTGGTTTGTGTAAAGTTTTTTCACAGTAATAGAAAGCATATTGTTTCTTCCCAAGATTCATCTTGTGTCTCAAATGTTCAGAATGTATGTGGTTTTGGTTTTATTCATCTTGTTTTACAGTTCACTAAACATGCAATCACTCTGAATTCATCATTGATGCTCAGACTTCCTGTGTATGTTTTGTTGAGTTGAAGTCCTTCTTGGTAGATGTTTTGAACAGTGAGACATTATATGCCTTGGTTTCTATGATTCAGTAGCTGCTTGTTTACTGTAGGAATGTATGACTCCATGAGCCCAATGGGAGAAGCCTAATCTTGTTTGTTCCAACCAGCCTGAATTTCATATACAAATTAAAGAGTTAGCCATCTTTCTTGTCCTTTAAAGTATATCAAAAATCTGTGAGAGAGCCCTCTCTGACTAAGGAGGCTAAACCTTAGTCTAAAGCCTGGTTTGAAACAGTTGCATGAGATCATATTAAGTAGCAGCCCTTAGTGCATGATTTTATGACAACACCTTCTATCCACATGATGTGGAAGATGAGGTTCTATCAGCACCCAAATCCAAGGAGTTGAAAGAAGAGAGTTGAAAAGTCCAATAGGACATATCTCGAATCAAAAGGGAAATCAAAAACATCTTCGTGTGTTAATCAAAAGATGAAGAAAATGGTAAGAATTTACATGCTTCTTTCTTATGTGAAAGTATTGATGTAAATTCATTTCCAACCTTTGAAAAACATAGTAAAGGCATTGGATCCAAGCTCTTGACCAAGATGGGTTACAAGGGAGGAGGCCTTGGCATAAACCAGCAAGCTATTAAAAATCCAATTGTGGCCAAGGAGAGGCCTAAATACGAAGGCTTAGGCTATGTTGCAAAATAAGAGTGGTATTCTAGCGTCAGTTCATGGATATCGTGTTTCTTTTGCTGTAAGGGAAGACACAAGGAGGCAAGATGTTGGAGTTTACATCCAGAATTGGTTCTGTCGTGGTTCCTCAAGCATACGGACTTGAAGGGAAAAATGTCTAGAAAGTGAGATGTAAAAGTTGAAGAAAAAGGAAAGTCGAGTTCTTCTTGCCACACAAATGCCTCAGGCAAGCATCGTAAGCCAAAGGACAACAAACAAAGGTATAATTGTTTTGTTAATTCGAATGATGTTCATGATGGAAAACAACATGCAGATTTGAATAACATGTTGAGGAAAATGTTTCCATGCAACTTTTTCCTTTCATTTAACCATTGTGTAGATAAGTGCGATAAAAGGAAAGCAATCCTCAAGAAGATGTTTATGTCTACTGAAATTGAAACCGAAAGGAGAAAATCTCATCCAAGAATAAAGGCAAGTGAGCTCAAAGGAACTCAAAAGAACTTATGTTCTCACTGCAATATCAGTGGGCATTGGGTCGAGAAGTGTTGGAAATTGCTTCCACAACTTCATCCTTGTAAGGGCAAGCAAATCATGTAAGCACCAAAAGCGGAAGTGACAACAGAAAAAGTGGCACAAGATGTGACCATCCCTGAAGCAGCTTCAGAAGCAAAGAAAGTTCAAATAGAGAGTTCATTTACCTGGTTGGGTAAGAAATGGGCAGACTATTTGTCCAACTGAAGTTTGTAAATTTATGTTTTTCACTACTTGCATATCCTCGTAGTTGGGCAATTTGTAAAAGTGATATCATAAATAAATCACTTATATGCAATAGTGTTTTCTGTAAGAATTACAATGCTAGTTTGGATTGTTGATAGTCAATTTGAATGGAGAAATTAGGGAGTCAAGTTTATTCCATTTTGTAAAACGCATTTCTACTTGTAGTTTGAAAAATCATTTTAAAATTGTTGTATGAGTAGTTGCAACACATTTAGTATGTTCCAAATATGTGTAGCACTCAAGTTATACAAGTATTCACTATGTGAAGCTTGTTTGGGTTGATTTGGAAAAGTCTTTTAGGATTTTACCCTTGATAAGGATTTTGTAGATAAGCAATTACAAGGTGCTCATATTTTTGGAATTCTTCTTGGGAAGGATGTTGTTGTGGGTGACCATAGTGACATGGACATGGCGAGAAGAACATCAAACTTGAATTATTTGGTCGCATAGCGAAACATGTAATTTACAAGATTTTGTACTACAGGTTTGCAGAGGATGCAGGTCCCAGCTCATCGCTTATGGCTCTGAAGAAAAAAGGTGAAGGAGAAGGAAGGATGACCTGTAGGACACTTGCGATGCAGACAAAGTAAAGAACAGTTGTAAATTATTTAATGCTTTTGGAGACCAAAATTTTTTCCATGGGGAAGAGTGATCAGGAGCTCAAAATTTGTCAAAATATCAAAGTGTCAGAATTTTAATAAGTTTAGCTTCAAATCAAAGAGCTCATCATTCTGAATCCAATGGTGCGTACAGGACTCAAATCCAAGGTCGTATGCAGAAGTTAGAGCCAGTAAAATTTTAGGCTTGACTTTCTCACATGGCAGGATTGGATGACATGGCAAAGGTCCCAGTGAATGGGGAAGTGCCAACTAGTGGGTTTCCATTAGACCCCTCATATCACATATCAGAGCAAAAGGAGAGTCGATGTTAAAGAATTCTCCCCCCCGCAGAGTTTAGGTGCGATGCAGTAAATCCCAGGAGTTGCAATGCAATTTCACATATCACATATCAGAGGTGGATGAGTATTGAAGAATCAACCCCCGATGCAGAGCAGGTTGCGATGCGATCACAATCGCACATCGCTTAAAGTTATGGTAATTGGCCCCTGGAATAGTCGGGTTGCGATTTGCGATAAGTCCTAGACGCGATATGTTTTCAGAGTTGTAATTTAAAACTCGTCAAGTCTGCTAGATCGAACATCATAGTTTCTGAAGGAGTGTTAACATCAGTCTCTCCGCCGATAGCCAATTGCAATTGTGATATACGACAGGGCTACAGAACCGTAGCCTTAACCATCAGACCACCACTCCGCATGTGACCACTCATACCTTAATCACGAGATAGGCGGGAATGATGGCAAAACCACTAATTTTGGTGGAACTGCAAGTTTTCAGTGAGGATATTGAATTTAATTTGAAGTAAGCCAGATTTGGAGGAGAAAATTGTAGAGAGACTGGAAGAAGTCATAACTAAGGCAATTTTCGACCAAATGAGTTAAAAAAAGAGGCTAGATTGCCATTTTTGGGCATTATGAACCCATTGGAACAGATTTTAGGAGCAAATGAGCACTTCTGGATAGGCTTTTTGGTAAATTGAGGCCTATTGGTGCCCTGGTCAACCAAAGTGTTGATTCAATTTATGGAGGAGTTCCAAGATGGAGATGACCTTGTAGGGGTCTTCCAACCTCCATATGTTTTCTGCAACAACCATTACAACAGTGTTGTAGCTTTATTTCTTCTTTGCTCTATATGTGTATGGATAAAGAGACTTGTTTAGGTACTTCAAGGGGATTGTAGTATTGTTTATGCTCTTGGTAGTTGGAGTATGGGGTCTTGATTTGAGAGCCCTTATCTTCTTGATTGTTTTGTGACTAATTATAGGTTGTCATATGTTTGGAGTGAGGTTTCTTTGCATAATAAGGTTTCCTTTAAGGGGAAACTAGCCACTCTCACATTTATGTACTATTTACCATTGAAGAATTTTGAGAATAATGAGAAGGGGTCATGCCTTTAGAGTTGATCCAAGGAAATGTAGCCCAGGAGGGGTGAACTCCTTTATTAATGGCTGGTGTATTACTGTTTGATGCATGCTTCCATTCAATGTTTTGGTTTCATGTTTTAATTTTTCTTCATGAAACCCACTTAAGTAAACTCACACAAAATTCATGTTTTTACTTGTTAGTTTGAGTCAAACCTCAAGCACATTTTTTTTCTTTTCTTTTTTGATGAGGGGAATTAACACAACATTACTAACCTGCCCCAATTTAGATCATTAACACTGGGCCATGGTTGACATGACTATGCTATTGATGTAGAAATGTGATTATATGAGAGATATCATGAAAATACTTAATGAAAGCCCAATGAAAAGACTTGATAGTGAATGTGTAGATAATGTGTAAGTTGTGTTTAAGTTTTCCTTAGTTATGACCTAAATTGACAATGCAAGCATGTTCCTAGTAAAATTATGATAAATTAGCACATAATTTTCAAAGGGAAAATGATGAATGTTGTAGATTGACATGAGGTGAAGGGCTTAGGGGAAAAGTGAAATGGACACAACCTATATCGATGACCTAAAACCTAACCCCATGTGAATTAATTTAACCATACAAAATCTATTTTAGAGGATAAAATGTGTCTTGTGCTAATAAGTTTCCACCTAGCAAATTCATGCAAGCATATATATGAGAGTTGGAAACATCCTTTGAAAGGATTATTCTCATTATTAACCTTCCTCTCTCCCATATCTAGACAATGTTCTCCTCAGATTGCCACCATGTGATATGTGTATAGTGATTCGAATGTGACGAGTTGAAACTAGTGAGAGAATAGGACCTTGGCATAAATTTTGGTGGAGAGAAATGGTTGCCTAGGGATTTAGCATGCATACATACAACTAATAAAGGTGATTATGCCCTGAATAATTCCCACCATAAATTACTTAGAGTAACAACTTATCCCAACCATAAAATTATCGTTGCCCCTCCACGCTACACATTTTCAATCATGTTAGAGTGCATTCTCTATGATATATAATATTTCCAGTAGCATAAAATATTTTGAGTTATTGTTGTGTGGAGATTTCATACAAGGCCACCAAGAGCATTTCCTTGCTAAGGATGGGTCTAGTAAATGTTGTGATGTTCTTCTTGCATTCATGGAGGGGTGGTGGTAAAAAGTTGGTAGGTTCTCTCAAACTAGCAAATAGATTGTTGGGTATTTGGTTAAATGTTTATCGTTGATAGTTCAATTTATGAGAGAACTAATCATCTATAATTGGTTATGGTTGGGAGGTAAATTGTTCCTCAATGGTGATTAAGTGCAAAGTGGATGTTTTACAAACAAGCAATGATATTTCTTTGTTAACTCACTTTTATTTTTTCTTGTTTGTGTATGATAAAAAGATTAAATGTTTTAAATCACTATAACATCAAAATATGATATTCTATCATGTATATAAATCTTTAAAAAAATTGCACTAAATTCTATTAATGGCTTTCTTGTCATGTGATTTTTGCAGGAAAGCTCAACTAGAGATTTTATTAAATTTATAAACCATGTTGGAAATATTATTGGTTTTATATACATATATAGCTAGCTCGCCTAATACTTGTGTATATGTGAAAGACGTGGTTATTTTGAGTATAATTTTCATGAGAAGAGTAACTTAATAGTTAATGGTAACTTTCTAAATTTATATACCCATTCTCTTGAGAATGAAGGGGCCAAATGGTATGCCATTAATTGTCTTACTTCCATAAATTTGTAAACCTAATGCTAGAATGTTATTTACTTTTTGTATTCATAATTGGTTGAAGTCCTTCTCATTGCTTGAACTCTCTTCTAAGGAAAATGTCCTAACTCAATGGGAGAGCCTAGGAGCAACTACCAGGTAAGCCATTGACTACCACCTTAATGATCTTGCCTCTTACTTTAAGACTAATAAAGGGTTTCCTAACTTAAAGGGTGAATCCCCAAATATCAAGCAAATCAAGGTCATCAAGTAAGGAAATGAGTCTCTCTAACTTGGTTTTTCTATGGAAACTTAACACTACCCACTCTCAAGGTGAAATACAAGCTAAGGTAGGTATGAACAATAGATTAAAATTTCAATTATAAATAACTTCAAATATATTTAGCTTAGAGAAATGGTCATTCAAAGTGATACTTTGAAACTGAAATATAACACTACTCAATGACCATAAAAACCTTTAGATTATTACACATGTATTCAATATAATAATTAAACCAAAACATTGCATCAAGAATTTTTGAATTATTTGAAACATTTAATCCAAAGATTCCCCTACTACACTATAAAATTGTATCATTCCCCATGATGAGGAGCAATAAACAATGATCATGCATGTATTTTCAAAAGAACATGTGTGAAGATAGCAACATTAAATGGGAATAAGCCACAACAAATTCAAGCCAAACCTTAATGCATCAAACAATGATTATGAATAATTCCAAGCCACTTACTAGGGTAGAGCGTCAATATTAAAATCTTACCAAGAATGTCATACAACCATAAACATTCACACAAATTGTTTTCTTATTGTGCTTGTAAGTGAACTAATATTTAAGAATGTTGAGAGATTAATAAAGCATTGAATTGTATTAAGTGGTTTGGTCAACCATAAGACTGTTTCCAATAGTACAATGTGGAGAGGCTAAGACAACATTTACTAGTGTGCTATGTGGTTATTTTAATCCCTTATGCCAACAATAGTCAGAAAAAGCAAAGGTTTTTCAGTAAACATTGAGGATAGCCTTATTATGACTGTTAACACTCAGTTTAAATGACGAAAAGTGTCAATATTGTTAACATTGTTCATGGCATATTTATTTATGTAATCAAGGCAATTATTATGATGAAGTGGATCCAAAATAAATCACAAGTGCCAACAATGTTTATTCCAATGAACATCAAAATGGCACTAGTCATGAGAAAGTGATAGTGCACAACCTTTGAAACCTTGTCATCCAATGGAAACATAAAATGAAAATGCCAAAATTATTATACCAAATAATAAGGCTTTAAATGTTAAAGTATAGTAATCTCTCTTATTAATTAGGGTGGCAACATTTAGTTCTCAATCTAAGTTATTTTTGGATAATTAATATTTTTAGTGTTAGTTAATTTTAATTTTTTTTAGATAACTATATTTTAGAGTTAGTTAATTTTAAATTTCTCTGAAATTTTATAGTGATAGATAATTTTAGAAAAGTTTCCATGTATTATAAAAACTATTTAATGAATAGAAGAGTTATGTCTTAAGTTTTTTTGCATTGTATTTGTTAGTGTGCGTACTTGTGCATTTGATCATGGTATCAAAGTTGTAGCTCGATCCCACCATCTAAAAACCGAAGAAGGTTGTAGTTCAGTCATCAAATGTGAAGTTGCCCACATGCTCTCAGATTGAGCAGCGACAACTACCGTAAACCACCATCACTACGACCCCGAGGAAGTGAACAAGTCACCCTTGTCACTAGTTATACATGTCGAAAGCAAGTTATATTGTTTTTTATTTTGGTAAATAAAAATTGACTTTCAATTAGTTTTGAAATTTTTAAACCAATTCTATGGATTATAAAGTTTTTTAAAAAACTAACTATTTTGAAAAAAAAAAATATATATAATATATATATATATATATATATCTATATATATATATATATAATATATATATATATATATATATATATATATATATATATATATAATGTAAATTGTGTTTTTCTAATTGGTTGATTACCAATTTTATGGCTTCGACTAATTATCAAAATACACAGAGTCTCATAATGAATGACACCAATTATCTAATGTGGGAAATAAAGACGGGTTTGTTGAAGAATTTGGGTCGCTAGGAAGCAGTGGTCATAAAATATGAAGCATCCAATGTTGACAATTTAGTAGTAAAGAAAGAGCTCAAAGAGATGTAGCAACAGAGGGAAAAAGAAAGGATTCATTTACACTATAGAATCTACACAATGGAGTTGAAGACTCCATATTTCCTAAGATTACCACAACAACCAGTGCTCATCAAACATGGGAGATTTTAGAAAAACATATCAAGTTACCAACAAGGTTAAGAATTCCAAGCTTTAGATGCGTAGGAAAAAATTGAAACTTTGCAAATGAGAGATTTTGAATCAATAGATCAGTTTATGACTTGGTCATGGAAGTGGTAGATCAACTTAGAACTATTGGAGAGGATGTCCCAAATCAAAAGGTGGTTGAGAAAATTATTAAAAGTTCGACACCTTCATTTGGAATTCTTATGACAATGATAGAAGTATAGATCTACCCCATTTTTCAATTGAAGAACTGACAAGTTCAATTTTTAATCATGAGTCAAGAATTATATGTAGAAATGACTTATTAGAAAATGCCTTTTAAACTCAAGCCACAATCAGTAGAGGAAGAAGCAGAGGTAGTAGAACAAGAGGTGGAAGAGAAAATGGTTATTCTAGTAGCAAAAATGATGCATCAAGTCAACCTAAATAGCCATAGAATCAAAGTGGAAGAGACAAAAACAACAAAAGAAGAGGAAGGATGGACAAGTCAAATATGTAGTGTTATTACTACAAGAAGTATGGTCATTTTGCAAGTGAATCTGGGAAGAAGTAGGAAAATTTGAACAAAGGAGTGGCAATTGTTTCAAGCACTGATGAAGGTACAATATCATCTATGTTTCTTTCTTGTTCAACAGTTCAAGAAAACAACAATGGATATCTATGGTTACTAGACACTGGCTGTAGTAACCATATGATAAGTAACAAAAATATTTTTTCAAATTTTGATGAAATAGTTAAAACTCAGATTAAGTTGGTGATGGCCATCTTGTTAACACCTTAGGTAAAGGCATTGTTATTGTTGTAACCAAGAAAAATGAAAAGAAGGATATTCATGACGTCTATTATTGATCTGTAAAATGTCGTGAATATTCCATTGGACAGTTTGTCACAACATATCTAATAATATTATATTAAAACTCTGAAAATTGTACATTATTACAGTTTATTAAACTTTAAGATTTGTAGAGTTAATTGTAATTAGTGCATGCATTGCGAAGGGAAATTATGCAAAAAAGTAGAGAACGACAAAATAAGTGTTAAATTTTCTTAAGGAAACATTGTTCTTTACTTTGATAATTGCATTTCACCATTAATACTTTAAGTTCACCCCATATCATCATTACATTATTCAAATCTACACCATTATATGTCAACATATACAATTACATAGAAAGAAACAACATCACCAACATCAGCAATGTAACAGAACATAAGAGGAACAATAGAAGAAAAGCATGCACACATATAGAGACACCATGATTGGTCCGAGACCAGGGCAAAACCCACTATGGGGAAAACACTTGCAAATCATCTTCTTCTTAAATAGTGATCAAATAATGCAGCAAAAGAGAGTAAAATGATCCTTAACCTTATCTATCCAACAAAAAAATAATGATATCTATGAAATAGATCTAATCATGCAGGGAATCAGAACCCTCATACTGATCGTTGTAATGTATTGTCACAAACTGATGTCAATTGTTTTATATTGTTGTCACTATGTCGAACACTGCTGAGCAATTTTGTTACTTTCAATGAGCCCAATACATATGTTTGTAGCAAAAACTAACTGTTATGAAACCAGCTCAACAAAAAGATAGAAAAGATAGATCAACGCCTTAAAATTCAGCCTCTTCGAGGGGGCAACCTCTTTTACATTACATAAATGAACAATTCTTGGATGATAAAAATGACAAACCTCCTTTCTATATATAGGAGTCTAAGGAGTCGTAATATAACCCAGCCGACCTAACAATAATAATATAAAGCCACAAAAATAACAATAGAGGGATTCTATGGGGCACAGTAATAACAATATGGGGACAATATGGGCACAACAATATTAATAAGCGGTACAACTACAATAGTAATGGGGTAATCACTAGTATTATAGGGACCCAACATACCCCTCTCCTTCAAAAAAGTGTTGTCCTCAACGCTTGAGTAGTTCTGGATGCTTCTGTATAAAATTCTCATCCTCCCATGTGGAATCT
>APFE031457295.1:3417-34655 GCA_000404065.3 Pinus taeda | reverse complement strand
CCAGGTTTATGATAACCCATGTATTGACCCATGGTATTCATGTGAGCATAGACTATTTAAAGGGGAAATTCTATCTTAGATCCATCTTAATTCTGGGTCTACCAAGTGCTCAGAGGGATAAATGACAACGTAATGTACCACAACTCTACTGTTATCCAATCCTGTAGTAGATACAGTGTCCCTCACAAAAGGCCAGCGAAATTAAGGCCAAGGATTTTCAACATATTAACCAAAAATCTATCGATCACATTTGTCGTGACTAGGGCCCCTTTCAATAACACTACTGTGTTTTCCATCTGTGTGCACAACATCTACTATGCTGCCGAGGATCCTGCTGTGAGGTGGGTAGAAAGGGTACCCACTTGAGGGGGACACACTTGTAACTCCTGCAACTGTGCCCTGAGGCCCCCCAACATAATCTGGTGCTCTTGCATAAAATCCTAAAGTGCTTCATTGGTGACATCATGGACCGTCTCGCCGATGTTATGGAGATCACCTTCGGTTAAGGTGATCAGGTCAATGGCCAAATTCAAGGCCTTGACCTTCTTCCTTGGTCCCACTCTCTCTGCGATGCATGGGCACTTTAACTGTGTGGACACAACCCCTGGGTCCATGCTCCCTTCTTTTGTTTCTGCTTCCTCTACCTCCTGCCCCTGTGAGGATGTTGCTTGGTCCTCATCCGCCTTTGTTGTTGCTTCCTCTACTGCCTGTGTATATCCATAATTAAGAAATATTTTGAAATAAACAACACTATCGATGTGCCACTAAGATGAAGAATATTGAATATTCACTTTGGGCTCAATCACGGCCGTCCATGATTAAGAAATATTTTGAAATAAACAAAGCCAACATCGATACATCCAGGTCCACGTCGATATAGACACGTTTATCGGCGAATTAGTTCTTATTTTATAGGAGGTTGTTTATCTCCCTAACTAAATTCTATAAGATTTGTATTCTTTATTTTCTTATTCAATGAATTTAGCCAGCGCGGTGGGTAGCCTCGAACATTTTTTTGCTTCTATGTATTGTTAATGTTGTAGATAGGTGTATTTTGTGTTAAGGATATTAATGTTAAGAATGTGTTCTATTGGTTCCAGGTTTATCTTTTTTAGATAAAGGTTAGAGGTTGATCAGGCTATTCTTTTGCTTTAAGGCATTTGAAAATTTAAATTCTACATGTTTTGTCTCTACAGTCATCCATCTCCATCTGTTCTTATCCCTGCTCTCTGGACTGTGGGCAATATTGTAACTGGAGATGACGTACAGACTCAGGTACATCCTATCTCTATTGGCATCTGGTTTGAAATTTGAAATATTGTAGGTCAATCGATGGTGTACACATCCAAGTGGAGATTTAATTGGTCTTCTATACAATCCCACATAAATTAAATGTTTCAGTGAATTCTTTGGTATAGAGTGTTACTTATGTTTTATTTGCTAGACTATGTTCTCAAGTAACTTTGTGAGGATGTGTTGTCTCAGTACATTATCAACAATCAGGCACTTGAAAGGGTTTATTTAGCTTCTTTTTTATTACCGGATCTATACCTTTCATTTCTGTGTATGCTCTTTGCCCTGCGACTCTGTGCGATCTGGGCAAATCAGAAATAGAAAGGAAGGATTTTTCTCCTACATGTGATCTTTTCCGCTGCGCCTTAGTGTGATCTCGGAAAATCAGAAACATTGAGGAAAATATTTAGTTTCCGGGTAAAGCTAACTTTAAGCCGTAAGGTTTGTTTTTTTTTGTATGTCCGTGTTGGGTTTTGTGTCTTTGTTTTGTAGGAGAAAAAGAGCTTTCTCAAGCAAGCACGCATCCAAGCTTCAGTGACAAAAAAAAACAAGCCCCCCCCCTCTCTCTCTCAAACTTTTTGTTTAGCTCACTTGGTTCAAAGCTAATTTATGAGAGTAGAGGTCTTGGGTTCAAATCTCCTTTTTTTATTAATATTTATGAATTTCAAATCTAATTGAAAATCATTTTTTTACTAAAATAAAAAAGGATATAACCTGTTTTTAACTAAATATAAAAATATAACAATAAATACAGTGATATACACCAACATGAGTTACATGAATATAAACCCAATGTTCTTTTCTATTACTCTAAAAACACACACATAATAACAAAGGCTACATAGTAGCTAGTACATGTCGCTTAACTTAAATATAGCTTAATTAAAGAAAATAACAAAGACAACAATTTCATCACAAAATTAAAACAACTAATAAAATATTGTATTGTTGAATTTCATCACAAAAAATTAAGAAATGTGATTGATTAATATTGTTTATATTAACATATATACACTTTAGTATATATGTGTGTTTTATTTTTATTAATATACATAATTGGTTTTATAATTAAACTTATTAAAATATATTTTAATATAATATACTTGATTTTAAATTCAAAGTAAGGTGAAAAATTACAATTCACATAAAAATAGAGATAAATAAAAAAAAGAAAAAAACTAAAAAAATAGTAATAATAGAATAGAAGTTACTAAACAACTCAAATAAACCTCAAAACTTATAATAATAAATTTAAATAATAATAAAAATACAAATTAATTTTTAAATTTTAGATAAACATTATAATTTTTTTAGCTTAAAACAAACTAATACAGAAACAAAACCAATACCTAACTAAAACAAATATAATAATGTATAATAATAGTGATATAAATACATTAATTGATGTAAAATGCCCGAATACAGAAACAAAACCGATACCTAACTAAAACAAATATAATAATAGTGATATAAATAAATTAATTGATCTAAAATGCCCGATAAATCTGTGGCAGTTAGAACTCTGGGACAGAATGCTTAGCATGATAAGAAATTGTAGTAGTCTATAACGCGACTTTTTGAAAGGCTTTCTGGCGGATTTTTCCGGTCAAAATCCGGCAGCAATTCATGGAATCCCAAGTTTGATAACTAGTTTCTGCACAATCAATGGCTCCCAGGGGTTTTTCAGGGCGCTGAATCCAAATATGCAGTTAAAAAACCATTTTAACTGCTAAAAATCAAAATTTAACCTCATTTCTTCCGCCGGATTCCGTAACCGGAATCTCCAAAAAGTCGCATTATAGACAACTCCTAAGAAATTAGCGTCTGAAAGATTCTTCATGTGACCGTGTTTTACGTGTCAGAGTGTACATGGATAAGACAGGTTTCCCGCACAATGGGAAGCGATAAGTTATTCCTCTAAACTTCGCGCATTAATTAACTAATTGACTACCCTTGCTTCTGCCGCAAGCTTGAAACTGTTTAGTGTACTTCATATATTATATTATTAAATTTAGACACCCACCAAATTGACTAATGATAGGCACTTCAAACCAGAACAACAATAAAATACAACGCCTAGGTTGTCAACAGCACTTGTTGATTAATATTTCACCAAATCTAATATCTCAAATAAATGTGGTATCATAATCTATTTTACATCTTTACACCACACACTCTGATATGATATTATCAACAATATTAAGGGTTTATGTAATTTTATTTATAAATATGGTTGATATATGTGGATTTTTTAAAGTTTGGTTGGTGGGATATTCCCTCGGTAATTGAAATTTCAATCACTTAAATATAAGAGTTTGTAAACATTTTTTTCCAATTATATTACTCTTTGAAAGTATAAAAACATTATTTTTTCAATAAATTATTATTAATTTGTTTTTAATTATGCCACCATGAGAACATACCAAAATTAGTTTTTGAAAAATAATAATATTTGAAAAATATCAAAAACATTATTTTTCAAATAATTATTATTAATTTGTTCTTTAATTATGGCCACCATGAAAGAAGATACCAAAAACGATTAGTTTTTAAATAAATTATTATTAATTTGTTGTTAGTATATAGTTTTTTCTCTTATAAAATATTAATTTTTGCATAAATTAATATTAAATTTGTTGTTTATTATATGGTTTTCTTATTAATTAAAATGTTAAATTGAAGAATTTTTAGTAGTACAAATAATATTTACAAATAAATAATAAATATCAAAAGTATATAGACTTTTAATATTAAAATCATATAAAAAATTATATATTTCTTTTTATTAATAATTTAAACTATATTTAAAAAAAATTATAAAGATATAATTATAATTTTTATGTTAAAATATTATTATTATTATTATTATTCCTTCAACAATACAATGAAACTCTTGAATAAGATTCTACACACTAGTGTTCATTTCTTCATTTTCTAAAAACACGTACACATGTTCAAACATGCAACATCATAAAAAGTAGCAACAATAAATGAATATAACAATACAAAATTGAGAGATATCTTTAGAGAGATCTACAATGTAGTTGCATCACCTTTGGCGTGCTCTAAGAGTCTACTTTTCTCTATCCTTAAAAATAACTTACAAAATGCTCAAAGTTCCTTACAAATTAATAAACTATTATTATTAAAACAGATAGTTTTTCAATGTAAACTATGGATGGCCATTGCTAATCAATCCGAGTGAACAAGATGCAAATTTTATTTTTATTTTAATGGAGATGGGAATAAAGGAACTTTGTATTATAATTGGACATAAATTTGAAATTTGAGTTCTCTTCTTTATGAATTTCGTGATACACTACATTGAATTAAACTATCTTGCTTAAAATAAATTTAAATTATTCGTGAAATGAAATACATTTTCAAATTTTGCAAATTCCATGATTGATATAACTGTGGTTGATATATGTGGATGGGTATATATAGGCATATAATTGTTATTTTATTTATTTATCAATATGCTATTATATTACTCATTATTTCAGGTATCTCAAATCTCAATAATTTAAAGATAATATATCAAAAAATATATAAAAACATTAAATTTTGAATAAATTATAATTATATATGACACATAACTACAAATAAACCTCTTGGGGTCTACATCATATCCTCATTTCCGTAAACTAGGTCATAACCGAGGGATTTGAACCTTGGATCTCTCAATCTTCACGAATTTCACATTACTTCAATCATCAACTTAGCTGCTCCATGGGACTATGAAGACATATTATAATCTTTATGTTAAAACATAATTATTATTAGTATTCCTTCAACAATACAATGGAACTCCTCAAGCATATTCTACATGCTAGTGTTCATTTATTCATCTTCTAAAAACATGTACAAATGTTCAAGTAGCAAAAACAAAATTAATATAACAATACAAAATTGAGTAGTGAAGCAGCTCTATTTCGAGTGAGAAAAGTAGATCATCTTTAGAGAGATCTACACTGCTTTAAGCTTTGGCCCTTTGGGGTTTGTCATATTTGGCTAGGAAGAATCATTTGGACCGTCTTTTAGTTTATGGTGATTTCAATACCATTATTGATGGGGTTACTGAGATGTCCAATTTCTCACCTCCCTCCTTGGTAAATTGGTTGTCTTAGATAAAAATGTTATCTCAATCCTTTACCGACATGTCCTTTAAGCATGTTTATAGGGAACACTACTGTTTGGCTGATACATTGTCAAAGGAAGGCTTGCATGCGAATCTAGGTTTTTTTTAATTTCGTCTCAAATCATGTTAAATGGTTTTGGAGGAGGAAAAGATCCCTCTCGTTTAACTCTTACTGCCCAGCAGATTCAATAAGGGGTCACCATTTAGTCTTTTCTTGCTTTTCCATTTGGGCATGTATCTAAGATACATTGACAAATTTCTCCATTTTTGAGTGTTTCTTCGGGTAAGCATAGTAGAAAGATGGCACCTTCTTTAGTTTCGAGCATAGTGACTAAGGTGGATCTGCATTTTTCTGATTCATTATAAAGTCTTTATATTTTCTCTGATCTTCTTATTCTGAACATGTTTAGACTTTTGCTGAGATGTTATATGTACTGATATTAGAAATTCCATGTTTTTTCTTTTGGAAAAAAAGGTTATGTATTTCTGTTTGAAATTAAAAATACATATTATTTAAATTGCATGTTTAAATATATAATTGATTTAATACATAAAAAAATCGAAGATTATCCAATCTCACAAAATCTACAATTCCAATAATCCTTCCAAACTTTTAACCAAATTTTAGAAAAACTTGATCTAAAAAATGTTAGAAATTTTGCACACTTAGACTGTATGCCTAAAAAAAATTGTTTAGGAAAATTCAAGCATTATGAGATCCCCGTGATGTTTGGGGAAGTGATTTTTTCCATCGTTGTTGGATCCTCCATGATATTTGCAAAAAAGTGAATGAAAACTTGCAAATGGAAGCTGATATAAGTAATTCAGGGAAGGGAACCAATTAAGACGATTAAACATAGCGTAGTGAACTATTTTAAGTCTTATTTTTTCTAACATATTTTACATCAATTTTATCTAAAATCCTATAATAGTTTATTGGAATTGCACGTTTATATTATATAACTTACATAATTCAAGTTCTTAATTTTTTTAGTTAAACATTAAATTGTCACACAAACATATATATTATTTTAAAATGGGTTTGGGGTCTAAAACTATTTTCTCTTGGCTAAGAGCTAGTTTTTTTTAAATGTAAGGAAACAAGGTAATGACCCAAGATCTCAGGGCATTTTACAAGAGAGAAAACCTGCCCCCTTGTAGACCACCTGTAAGTAGTACCAGGTAACATGATTTTCCTTAAATAATTATGATAAATCAACCTACATTTAAAAACTATTTTATAATAATTTTTCGTACTATAATAAAAAAAATCATATATATTTTAGAAAAAAATTGTTAACGAATTCTAATCCAAACAAAACCGTTACAAAACCATGGTTAACAAGTGTTTGCCATAGGGATCGACATTGTTCAATGTTACTGTTGGGTAGCACGCCAAATCGTCACATGTTTCCAGTTTCCACTCTCGATTTTGTATGACTTCTTTGTCACTTTTCTACATGAATGAAAGTCTTCTCCACTAGGAGCAGGCATTCATGTTATTCATGGAAAGTTCACACGTTAAGCATTGACCACCATTTCTTCTCCACCAGATTTGGGATTTGGGAATGTTTAATTTAAAACTTAACCTCTTATCACATTTTGACACCCATTTGATTATGGACAGCGACTCAAAACCAAAAATAATAAAACAAAAAGTAAATGCGCACAATGTCCACTTAACTCATTAGTCGACTTTAAGTGAATAATAATATGATACAAAATCTTTAATAACCCACTAATATTTTAGGATAAACTCTAACATTAAAATTGATTTTGATTATAATTAAGATATTATGACTTAAAAACCTAACAATAAATAGAAAAAAAATAATAATAATTAATTTTGTAGTGTAATAAGAATTATTGAGTTAAATGCGGAGAAGGGTCATTATGATGCCGAGTAGTCAAACTCCAAGAATCATTATGATTAAGAATTAATTGTGCTATAATTGGATCTTCTTCATTTTTGGAATATTAAGCTTCTTAAATTAGAAATGGAAAAAATCTAGATTATAAAACTTGTTAATATATTAATGAGGCACAAGACAACAATTATTTTATTGTTATGTATGTTCCATTTCCTTAAAAAAAAATTTAGAAATTTTGATGGAAGGGTCCTCTTTCTAAGAGTTCAGATAGGTTAGAACAAGTTGGGATGGGTAAAGGGGAAGCAGGTGGTTCCATATTCATGGTGTAAGATACTCTCCCTAGTTCTCAAGCAGATGTTGGAGTTGCACCATGCAATTTCAACCTTTTGAAATTAGACAATAATTTTCAGGCGAGGAATTGAACAAATCAAGATGCTACCATATTAGAATTCAATCGTTTAGTGTCTATACATTCATAATAGCGAGCTTGTCACTTGATAACGTTGCTTTCAGGATATATCTTTAACAATAAACTAATTACAAAATTTAGAAATCCATCCCCAATAAAACTTAACAAAATAACAAAATATAAATGCTTTAAACCTCTTGATTGGTCATATAAAGGACTTTTGGGTTGTGAAATGCCCAAATGGAGAAGTTTCTAGCCTATTGTAAGTACATAAAAAATGTTTTGCTCAACTTCATAAGATGCATCCTCTAATTGGAAAGCCAAAAGACTTTCCTAGTTTTTTTTCAAGGTTTATTTCCTTGACGAGAAGTGGGAGGAAAAGTGATGCTAATGTATGTGTAATTCCTCGTAACCTCATTATAGGAATCCTTGTTTAATTTGAGTCACAAGAAAAAAATGCTTAGGAACTCAAGTGAGTGGGTATTCACTCACCCTATACCTGAACTCCTGACACTATTCATATCCTAATCATGCTGCTCAAATTGAAAGATGTAAGGAAGAATCATTCTTCTTTGTTTGAATGTTTTATCCCCACAATTTCTCACGGGTTTTAGAGCCTTGGTGCTACCATTCTAACCATCATGTTGAGGTTTCTGAAGCTATAGAGAAAATCTATCTTCGTTTGTGCTTTAGAGTTAACTTTGTAGTGTGGAGAAAGCATGTGTTTACCCCTCTACTTTTAATGAGATAAAATTTTGGTGAAGGTATAATCAAGCTCCGATTTCAAAAAGGAAAGTGTTATATTTATGTACTTCCACAATAGGGATTCAACATGGATTTCCAATTAACCAAGCATGTTATTTGTGCTTCAATCATGAATTTTGTATTTATTCTAAAGTTTCCATAGAGTAAATTATTTATATGTTTTTTTCATTGTATGTACAATTGTAAGGGTCCTGATAAAGTATTTCATGAGACTTGCATATTTTTTGGCAAGGGATGAGTATTTGTATACCAATAACACTATAGACTATTGTATTTAGGTGGGACTCCTCTCCCAATCCATTATTTTACACACAAGTCCTATTTTATGGGCATCATGAATCCATTATGTATGTTAGGGAGGATTTGCATTATTTGCTAGAAGAGATGTGAGGCCTTTGCTTCGACAAGTGCACTACCATTAATAAGTTGGTGAAGGGATCATCAATATAGGTTTTGTCATGTGAAACCCTACAATTGCAGCAAGAAGGCCAAAGCCAAACTAGTAACATGTGTTTTGTGCTTAGTTTTGAGGGTGGACAATTCACTTCCATTATATTAAAAATACACAACATATTCAAACAATAGCTTTGAATATTTCATCTTTTGTTGTTGAGTATATTTTTGTCATCAAAAATTATTTGAATTTTCCTTTTTATGCTAGAAATGATACAGAATGTTGAATTCATGACTAAAGATTAACTAATTCTCATGTGAGGTTGGTTTAAATGCATATTTATCTATATGACTTTGAAGAAGGGGAAATGGTCGACGAATAAATAATTTGAGAAGCTAAGTGTGCATATTTTCACAGTTGGAATTCATGTTGTCAATCTGTTTTTTCTTCTGGAGAAATTGTGTATCTTGATTGAAATGATCGATGTTTTAGTCAGATGCTCCATCCATCATCAGGAATACATAATTTGATTAGGTGGAGCATCCACCCAAAACATGGGTTGTTTCAATCAAGATGCACACTTTATCTATAAGAAAAAATAGATTGACAATTTGAGAAACTACCTATGCTAAATTGAACTTTTAATGACATAACTCACAACAATGACACTCTATTTATTAAAACATTCTGCAATATCTTTCAAAGATAAATTGAAAAGCAAGTCCATTGTCGAGATAACTGTGTAATATATCTAACAAAGAAACAATTAACCTTGTCATCATAAGCTACATGTTATAATTGTCTTAGTGATAGAAATATGAATTTTTTTTCTTTGGTCTCGGTAGTTAAGGAAAATACAACACTAACCATAAAAGTGTATAGTCTACTAATGAAAGAAGGATTTGGCCTTATCAACATAAACATAAACTACCATGAATACACTATACTAATGAGACAAGGATTCGACCTTGTTAACATAAACTACTTTTTTTTATCCTTTGCTCTAGGCAATCAAAAAACCAACACTAAACACATAAGTATACAATCTACTAACGAGACAAGGATTGGGTAGTATGCCTCACATAATGTTTCACAAATAATTTGTACAAAGATATGCAAGCAAGCACAATCCAATGAAAAGGATTGAAAACTGATGGGTAGAGGGAAGGACATTTTGGATATGCCCATCTACTTAGCACCTAGGCTTTCATTTATGAAGACGTACAAGGGTGGTAATCAACATTATGAGTAGGTTATATGCCAAAAATGACTTATCTATAAGAAGGAATTGCATTCAACGTGGCAAAGTTATTTTCAAGTAGAATACACCTCATTGTCACAGAAATGTGGGAAGAAGTTAACTGAATATTGGATTCAACCTTAGTAAAATATAAACTTAAGACAAGAGTTCATATATTCATAAATAAATAAATAAATATGTTAGATATTTGGGCCATGACTCACATGGTATCCCATAACGTCCATCTCTGATGACATACAGGGTCACCCTCTCTAGCAGCACCAACTTCCACATGAGTAACAGTGTCAATCGCCCTCTCGGCCAAGAATTTTTTTCCATATTTCTTTTCCCAGAGAGAACATTTTGGCAGATCTACCCATGATCCGGAATTAAATAGGAACGCAACAAATTACAGATATAACCATAAATACAAAGATGCAATAGAAATAACACTTCATTTCATTAATAGCAAATATTGAAATATAATTAGAAATAGAATGGAAATAAGACTAGCTCAGGCAATGGTAGCTTATCTTTGAGAAGAGATGTGGCAGCTACATGCCTTCGAACTATGTTACAATGAGGCTCAAAGACCTATATATTATTGAGAAACAATGGAAAACCCTAAACATCCAAAAACCTAACCCTAGGAGATGAAGGGCCAAAATTGTGGGCCTTGTTTGGGTAAATTGGTACATCAACCTCCCGGGGTCGTAACTTTGGCATATGATCTTCGTTTCACTATCATAATACCTGCTTTCGAAGATCTCCAAGAGACAGTTAAAAGAAAATTTGTGGCATGGTTTGGAACATTTTTGGTCTCTCCGTTTTCCCTAAAAACGTTGTTTAGGGCCTCAAAACGACTCCAAAAGTTTAGGACCCAAAAAACTGCCAAAAATAGTAAACTATGCTACAATTAATGAAACCGAAAAAACTGAAAGAGATAGTGTTTGGGGTCCAAGTGGAATAGGCAAGAGGCCACCAATATCCACCTAGATCATTCCTCCCCCCTTAGGAGGCAATGGTCCCCATTGCGTTGAGTTCCTCCATGAGATGAGGAAACTTCTGCTAAACTTGGTCCCTCATGAGTCACTTGCCCTGGTGAAGGAGTTAGCCTGCTTTGACAACTCAATATAGTTGGATCCTTTGTTGTCGGGTGTTCTTGATCTACGTGTCCTTAATTTGAGCACTTGTGGCTTGTTCAATGCAATCTGAATTTAACTCTATAAGTGTGAGTTGTTCTATAATGTCTGATGTGTCTAGCAATGCTGGGAAGTATGGTCAAAGGCGGTCCATTTTGAACATTGGGTGCAGGCCAAGGAATGTGGGAATTCTAAGCTCAAATGCATTGTCTCCCACCACCTTGGTAATGGTGTAAGGACCATATTAGAGTGGTCTAAGTTTCCAATAGGCTCCGGTAAGGCATTCCTTTTGCAAATGCAACCAAACTTTGTCGCCCACCTGAAACTTGTGTGGCATCCGATGTTGATCATGTCGTTGCTTGTACTTGGCATTTGATTTCTCCATAATGTCGTGGACCTGCTGGTGGATATGTTGGATGTGTTCAATGAATTTGTTTACGTTATCGGTTTCAGACTGGACATGAGCCGAATCTGCACGAGTAGCTATAAATGGCATGGCCACATCAATGGGACATAGTGGTTGGAATCTCAAGCCCACCTGAAAAGAGCTACATGGCCAATCGAGTTGTGGAGGGCCCAGTTATACCTGTGTTGGACATAGGGAAGGCTCTCATCACATGTGTGTGGATGCCTTGAGTTGTACATGTACATAATGTGTACAATCATCCTGTTGACGACTTCTATCTGGCCATCAATTTGGGGATGGAAAGTTGTGGACTTAGTGAGCTTGGTGTCTAGCATCAACCAAAGACTGGACCAAAATGTACTAAGGAACCTGCTATCCTGATCTAAGATAATAGACTGTGGGATCCCAAAGTGTACCCACACTCGTTCAAAGAAGAGTTTAGCAGTGGCCCGACATGTAATCCATGGAAATGGATTCCTAAGGTCAACTAGGGGTAGGAAGCGGAGTATAGAGGCCTTGCTTCTTGATGGTCAGTTTGACAATGATGCAAGCAGTGCAGGATCTTATGTAGTTCCTAACATCATGTTGAAGATTCGGCGAATAGAAATACTTCTACAGTACTGCCACCATTTTCTCGACCCTGAAATTTCGAGAGCCCGACTGTAGTGTGCTTCCAAAATCATCTTGGCACACTCTTTTGAAGGAACAAAAGGTGTCCCAAGTGGGATAATAGGGCATCTTGGAGGTGAAAATCTGGAACTTGCTGACCCTCCAAGAGCGTCTGGTATGTGTGGCCGAATTCTGGGTCACTTTTGTAGAGAAGTGATCAATTAGAAGTCTCATGCCCATAAGAGTTGAGCACGGTGGTTAACGCCATGATCGATTGTCTGCTGAGGCAATCTACAACATTATTGGTGTTGCCCTTCTTATACTTGATATTCAAATGGAACTATTGTAGGTATGTGGATAACTTCTGATGGCAATAATTCTGCAACTTCCCTTCCATCTGTATGAACTGCAGGAGTTGGTGGTATGTGTGGATGATTGTTTCCTTCCCCAAAATGTGGTGCTTCCATTGTCGACAGACCTGCATAATGGAATACATCTCATTGTCATAAGTGGGATACTTCCGGAATGTGTCTCAAAGTGTCTCACTATGATATGCCACTGGATGCCCCTCTTGAATAAGAACTGCCCCAATAGCATAGTCAGAGGCATCTATCTCAATCTCAAATGGTTGTTACAAGTCTAGTAATGTGAGCACTGGTGTAGAGCAGAGGCGACATTTAGACTCTGTGAATGCCTTTTGTTGAGATTCAGACCAAAATAATTTTTCTCTTGCTCTTCCCTTGGTGACTTTACTAAAGGGCTAAGTGATATGAGAGAATCCCAACACGAACCTGCGGTAGAAATTGGCAAGACCAGAAAGTTGCGGAGCTCTGTCAAAGTGGTTGGAGCTGGCCAATCCCGGATGATTTGGATCTTGGCTGGATCCACATGCACCCCCCGTTCATTAATAATGTATCCTAGATACTGAACCTGGGTCATTCCAAAAGTGCATTTCTCCAAATTGGCACATATCTTGTGTTGGCGCAGTGTTTGGAGAACATGTTGGATTTGGTGGAGGTGCTCTTCCCAACTCTAGCTGAAGATCAAGATGTCATCCAAGTATGCCACTACAAATGAGTTGGTGAATGGCTGCAAGATGTCATCCATCAGCCTCATGAAGGTTGCAGGAGCATTCGTTGACCAGAAAGGCATAACCAACCATTTGAAAAGGTCCTCCTTTGCTTTGAAGGCAGTGTTCCACACATCGGAGGGTTCGATCAGTACCTGGTGATATCCTGACTTCAAGTCGATCTTGCTCAAATATTTTGCTCACTTTAGTTGGTCCAGAAGGTCATCAATCCATGGGATAGAGTACCTATTCTGGACAGTGATCTTGTTCAGCGCCTGATAGTCAATACAGAGTCTCCAAGTCCCATCCTTCTTCTGCACCAACACGATCGGGCTGCCATAGGGTGATGAACTCGGGTGGATGTGACCTTTCTGCAATAGCCCCTGAATCTTCCTCTCGATTTCTTCGTTCTCTAGAACGGAGCGCCAATAGATTAGTCCATTGGGCAATGGCGTACTTGGGGTCATATCGATGGAGTGCTTGACCTGACAGTGCAGAGGAACCCCTACGGGGAGGTGAAGATGTCCTCGTACTCCTCCATGACCTTGTCCATACATTATTTCCGTGCGGAGGGGCCTTGTCTGAAGGTCGTGGCTACTATCTTCTTCTTTCCCTAAGGGTGTATCATCAAGAAAACAAATTTCCTAGTTTTGGAAATGAGCTTAATGCATTGTTTTGCAGTAACCAAAGAGATGACAGTAGGCAGTGCTACCTCTGGTATCCTGTACAATTTATTTCCCAAAGTAAGAATAACACCACAAGGCCTTGACTCATACACAAATTGTTGCTTCCATAAGTATGGTTGGCCTAATAATACATCACAAACATAAAGGGGAGAAACGTCACATAATACCTCATTCGTAAAGGGCTTGATGTTGTATGGAAGGCGGCACTATTGGCTCATGCGAAGATCCCGTCCTTGGTGAAGCCACCCGATGGTGTACAGTTGTAGATGTGTTGTGGTCGGTAAACCCACCCGCTTCACAACCTCTTCCAAAATGAGGTCTTTTGGCTCCCACTATCAACAATGAACTGTAGCGGGGAACCCTTTACCCAAATCTGGGAGTGGAAGAGGCGATCCTCCTCCTCTAGATATTCGGGTTCCTCCTTTTGGATCTTCGTGGTGGGAATGGTGGCATCTATAATTTTCTTCCCTTTGTGATTGCCCTTGTCGAGTTCTGACTTAGAGTCGGAACATGCATATGATTCTGAAGCCTTTAGCTTGGCCACCAATGACTACTTGGCCTGACACTCACTTGTATTGTGAGTGGAGCTCTTATAGAACTGACTCCACTTTCTCGTGTCCTTCTTCGGCTTCGCGGTGTTGTTCTTTGCTTGCATCTTTGGCAGGTTGTCTTGGGTCACCCCACCTTGGCTTTGTCCTTTGTTCTGTGGTTTGAGGGTACCTTTCCCTTGCTTCAGATTCGTAGATCTAGAGTCTCTCTTCTTCTATTTAAACTTTTGCTCAATCTTGACAACATATCAGTATGCCATGTCGAGCAATGAGATGTTCAGGAACTCCATCTTGTCCTAGATGTACCTATGTAGGCAACCGCGGTACTTGAGAACCAAATGTTTCTCAGAATCCTTGATACCCAACTTCATGCGAAGGGTATGAAAAACATTGGTAAACTTCAATACATCTTGGTCCCTTCCCTGTCGCAGTGCTATCCACTTTATGTATTTATCCTCATAGCTCCCGACAGGGTAGTACTGCTCCTTGATGACATCCTGGAACGAGTTCCAAGTGGGTGCGGTTGAAAACAGTGAGTTCGTACTTTCATCCTTCTGCTCATAGTAGGTTTCCCACCAGTCCTTGACGTGGGGGGCTACTTTGAGAAGTGCAAAAGTGTTCTTTTCCTAGCTGGAAAAATCATGAACGGAAAAATATCCTTCTAACAGATTTAACCATTTATCTACAACGTCTGCATCTATCTAACCCTCAAATATGGGAATATCAAAGTTAACTTATACCTTAAAGGGTGTGGCGCTTCTAGAGTAGCTGTCGGAAGTAAATGCATCACCCTTGGGTAGCTGTGGAAGGATCTAGACAAAATTGTCCATCATTGCGTTCTTTTGTCGCTCGAGGGCTTCTTCGAGCAAGATTTTGATAGGATCTCCTACCCCTTGTCTTTCTTTTCATTTGCCATGGGAGGCCATCAGGATTTGCGAGGCTGGTCTTGCAAAGGTTCGACCAGTTCAAGCCCTAACTACTAATATCCCGACCTCATTGGGGACATGCAAAGAAAAACAGAGAAAGTGCAGACCGCTCTGATACCACTAATCCAAATTTAAATAGGAACGCAACAAATTATAGATATAACCATAAATATAAAGATGCAATAGAAATAACACTTCATTTCATTAATATCAAATACTGAAATATGCTTACAAACATAATGGAAATAAGATTAGCTCGGGCGGTGGTAGCTTATCTCTGAAAAGAGATGTGGCGGCTACATGCCTTCGAACTGTGTTACAACGAGGCTTAAAGGCCTATTTATTATTGAGAATCAATGGAAAACCCTAAACATCCAAAAACCTAACTGTAGGAGATGAAGCACCAAAATTGTGGGCCTCGTTTGGGTAAATTGATACATCAACTTCCCGGGGTCATAACTTTGGCATACGATCTTAGTTTGGCTATCATAATACCTCATTTTGAAGATCTCAAAGAGAAGGCTGCAAGAAAATCAGCAAGCCTTTGGGATAATTTTGGTCTCTCTGTTTTCCCTAAAAATGTCGTTTAGGGCCTTAAAACGGCTCCGGAAGTTCAGGACTCGAAAAACTGCCGAAAATAGTAAACTGTGCTACAATCAAGGAAACCGAAAAAACTAAAAGAGACAGTGTTGGGGGTCTAAGTGGAATAGGCAAGTGGCCACCAATATCCACTTAGATCAACCCAAAGGGATTACTTCCGTTTGATTAAAAAAGCTTATTTTGAGGGTGTTGAGGAAAAATGACCCCATAACTTCCTGCTTATTAGAAAAACCTAGCTTGAAGGTTCGAGGAATTGACCCCATAATTCTCATCAATAATTTGCTTTACAAAGAACTACCGATTAAGCTTAACCTTCAAAATTCTAATATACTTAATTGAACATAATTTTTTATACTTTATTGAAAAAATAATAATCATCTTAATAAATTTAGATACAATTTTTTTTTTATAAGTATTATACAATATTTTAATAAAATTAATATTTCTTATAATATTACTCAATTTTATATATAATTATTATTACCTAATTAACATTAATCTTAAACCACCTACCCTCTAACAACTTAGGAAAATTAAATATAATTTATATAATATATTTTTAGGATTTCTGATGTGATGTTGATGATATAAGAATGATACCCAAATGACGAAATAAGGATGGAGACTAATAGCCGGAAAAGCAAATAAAATACAAAGGTTTTGAACCTAATCTCTCAAATTGTAGTTATTTATGTATCATCACGCCAAATTGACGAAGAAACCGAAAAAAACAATAAAATATAAAGGTTTGGAACCAAATGTCATGATATATTGTGATGGTGCCACTCTGGTTATTTATATGTCAATTATATCATATAAATTATATATAGCTCTTATAAATGATATATTGGGATTGTTTTTGTAGGTCAATTATATCATATAAATTATATATAACTTTTATAAATTATATATTGGGATATAACTTTTATAAATGATATATTGGGATTGTTTTTGTAGGGGATGTTGATGTAGTAGTGTAAATGGTTGTAAATATTATGGCTTAATTAAAAGAATAAAAGTAATATATAATTTATTATGGGGAGGTGTTATTTGTTAATCTATCTAGATTTATTATGCGCAAAGAGAGATCAAATCTTTCGAGGTGTAAATTTTTCTCAAGTTCCACATTTCAAAAATAAATATTTTAATGCAAATATTGTTAAAAGTTAGCCCAATTAATCAAAATATGGATTGTAGGTATTTTTTTTTAATATCATATATAAAATGGATGGAATAAAATGTATGTGATCAGTTATTAAAGAACTTTTATGAATATTGTTTTATAAATTTCATTGTATTTAAAAATATTATAAATAATTTTATATAATTTTAAAAATAATTAATTAAATTTTTTAGAATTTATATTTTAATAATAAAATTTAATTGTTTTAAAAAGAATTTAATTACACAAAAATATTATTTTAAAATTTAGTTAAGTAGAATATCATTTTAATTTGTATTTATTATAAAGTTAATTTTGTTTATTATTGATTTAACTAAATTCAAAATTGAAAGAGGAAATTGGGAGTTGAGGGATCGAGGGTTGAGCAGTGCCCTAGTCATTTTGGCCCCTTGGTTCGTGCATTTGTACACTTCCTTTACCATGGTTTTCCCTCTTTTGTAGGGTCGTTGTTAGCACTTTGGCTAGAGAATTTGTTTGGCATGGTTGGATGTTTGTCACAGTCAATTCATGTGCACTAGGGTTTGCCAGGGTCTGCTCTTGGTATAGGTCGTGTTTACCTTTTATTTCATCACATTATGTCATTTCTCTCTTCCCACTATTGTTGTATCTACCTTTTCTCGATGTGCCTATGTTGTTGACCTTCTAAGAGGATGTCATAACCCTACGACTCTATTCTCATTGTTGCTTTTTGGTCTTCTCTCAGGTGCAAGATTTTCTTTGTTTGTAGGTTCTCGTCAATTTTTCAGTTGGGCTTCGCAACTGCCTTGGTCTCTTCACAAATCTGCACTGGGTTCTACTCCCTTTGTGTTTTTGTTGGCTTGTCTTTGTGCCATTTTTCTTTAAATTTTTCTTAGGGATTTTAACTCATTTTTTCAATATATTGATCACATTTTGGGCTTCGATCTAGGCCCCTTTGGGGTATTTTATTTGATAGCCTTGCATGCCCTATATCTTGAATTTATCCATTCTATGGCATAGGGATTTTGACCCCTAGGGTTTTCAACACTTATGCCACAAGTAGGATCTCGAAAGATCTTAGTGAATGCACTACATGTGTATATGAAAAAGTATTTTTCACAGAAATATGAATGCAAATACTATATATATATAATATTATATACTATATTATATAATATAGATATATTATATTCTAGTGAAAAACTAAAATTCAAAGCATCATAGATTATTTCATCAAAGTTATTGACTATGAAAGCTTTGTACTTAATGTTTCCTCAAAGTTATTGACATTGTGATAACCTTTGTACTTCAAAATAGTTTGTAATTTACTTTAGTGAAAGATAAATTGTCATTGACGAGTTTCATTTTTTATTTTAAATACCATTATTATAAATTCCACATCAAAGTATTATGGGGTTTGCAATTTACTTCATCAAAAGATAGATTTCTGTTGGCAAGTTTTGTTCCTTTTTCATTGCCATTATGCCAGAGTTCACATCAAAATATTATAGGGATTCATACCATACAAAAATAAATAAATCTATTCCCCTGCAATTCTATGCTATGAATTGTGGAGTTGTCATCAATAATTTTGCTGATTTCATGGCTCTAGAGAGAGGTCTCTAGATAGCTCTAGAGAAGGATTTAAATTATTACAGATTTTTGGAGATCCTTCATTGGTTATTCAGTGTGTTCAACGACTTCTAATTGTCCAGGTTGCTTCAAAAACTATTCATAGTTGGCGATTAGAAGGGGTGGTGTCCAATATCTCTAACCTTTTGAAACGGTTTGAGTATGTCTTAGTGCAACACAAAACGAGATGGCAATAGAGTGGTGGATTATTTAGCTAATATGGGTTGTAGTTTTAAGGATATCGATATTGACATGTCTTAGCAATTACAAGATTAGGAGGAGGATAGACAACGCATACAAGTTTTACTTGCAAAGGATAACAATAATTTTCATGACGTTTCCCTGATGGGGTTGTGCATTTAGTCCTTATCACATTTCTCAAAATGTGTGCCAAATACACCACTTGTCCTCTCCTTGCTTCGACGTGTCTGGTAAACACATGTCTATATAGCATACCTCAATAACTATCGACTCATATTAAATGCATGAAGAATGGTGAGTTTTTATGGAGTCTTGGGGTTATTACTAGAATTGTGGGTTTTCATTTCTCTACGAAGATGGTTGGTGGAGAATTGAAGGGATTGGCTCATCCTCTGGTGGAGTCGATTTATGGTTGTTGTCACTGCAGTTATGTCATTGATGAAGGTGAGTATGAGTCAGGGAATATTTGTATCAGGGAGTGTGATAGGAATTACACATGTCCTTTCTAGGTCACGGGGTGGTATGGAAACCATTAGTTAACCTTGCATCATTATCCTCAATCCTTTCATTATAAAAGAATGAGATCTACTTCAAGGTGGTGGTGGTACGACATGTTTTGGGGTGGTAGGTGTTAGATCTCTATAATACTAGTGATTCCCCCATTACTATTGTCATTGTAGCCCCTTATTGTTATTGTTGTGCTCGAGTTGTCCCCACATTGTTATTATTGTGCCCCATAGAAGCTCACTATTGTTATTTTTATGCTCATATATTATTATTGTTATGTCGACTTTGATTATATTGTGACCCCTTAGACTCCTATAAATAGAAAGGAGTTTTTTTCATTTGAATTATCCAAGAATTGTTCATCTGTGTAATTTAAATGAGGTTTGGCCCTCGAAGAGGCTGATTGTGAAGTCGTCTACCTATCGTTTCTTCTATTTTGTGAGCTGGTTGCATAACATTTGGTATCAGAGGTTTGGATTCTATGGTTTCGCTACTGCAAATAGATCATCATGTAATTTTTGCTATAACTCTTTTTAGACTACGTTTCAAAAGGTAAAAATAAAACCCATTTGAACTAAAATCTTGATGACCCTCAGGGCCAAAGTTTAGAGCTTGTTGCACTATATTTTTGGAGATATGATCCAAGGAAGTTAGGGTTTTTGTAGGATCCCGAATTACATCCAAAACATGTTACCTTGGGAAAATTGTCATAACTTTCTCTTTGAGTATCAAACTAAAATTTCCTAAGAAGTTACAGAAAGCGGGCAGACTATATTTTTATGTGCGTTGTTTTCAGGGCCGAAGGTTGAAACAGTGACACGTGGCACTTCGTACAAGTTTTCCCTACTGAAAAAGTGTATAATCAGGTCATCTTGGGAGATTTGGCATCACTCTTTCTTGCAGAGACCAATTTTAATAAGACTAGCGGCGTTGGAAAAAGGATGCAGAGGGCTACCACACTTCACAAGTTCAAACCTTGGAGATCTGAAATTTTAGAGATACAACAAATTCAATATCAAGCTCCTACAAAAGAAAACACAAGGTGTGTAGTATTTTTAAAAAATTTATGTTTGAAAACTTAGTTTGAAGTGATTAAAAGGGAATGGTGAAGAAAATTATTATTATTTGATGCCACGAAGAAAGAAAATGGCAACACCTAGTAAGCAACTCCAAAGCTCTACTATGACACATGAAGAAGATGAAGAAATGCAAAATGATATATCAACATTACGAGAACAAGTGCAACAAATTTCTATGTCACAAAACATAACATAAGCTGAGATGGATCGTTTGAAAAACAACATTAAAGATTGGAAGAAATACATGGACAGTTGGAAGCAAATTTTGACAAACTTGCTACAAGAAAGGCTTCCGAATGACGGAAAAGGTAGTAGAGAAAGCTCATAATGAGAACAAAAGAAATGTTTATCATGATTTGAAGAAGGAAAACATTGAAGATTTGAAGAAATACGTGGAAGGTTTGAACAGAGGTTTGACAAATTTGCTACAAGAAAATCTTCCTAATGGCGAAAAGGTAGTAGCGGAAACTCATGATGAGAACGAAAGAAATGTTAACCATGATTTCATAGACTCTAACTTTGGAATAAAGACCCACCATGTTGCAAAGATCAATATGAGGAATTTTGATGGCAATAATCCCATGACATGGATACTACAGATGGAACAATATTTCGATCTTCATAATGTCCAAAACACACAAAAGGTACCTATTTCAACTTTATGTTTGGAACCCAATCAGTTTGTATGGTATCGATGACTTTGCTTTCGTAGACAAATTGTCACTTGGTCGATTTTTACAGACAAAATGATAAGACATTATGAGGATACAAAGAGAAACACATACTTTAGCTAATTGATAAATCTCAAACAAAAGGGTTCAATGGTGGAATACATTGAGGACTTCCAAAAATTGAATATAAGGGTAAATGATATTCCAAAGGACCATAGGATTGATGTGTTCATAGGGACTTTAAAGGATAATATCCAAGATGAGGTTCTCCTTTGGGAACTTGATTCATTGGAGAAGGCATTCAAGTTGGCAAGAAAAATTGAAAGCCAAATTATGGAAACAAGTAATCCTACCACTCATAATTATAAAGATGAAAACCTACCCCTAGATTTCCACAACCTACAACATTGACACCACAACAATTGGATGAAAAAAGAGAAAAGGGGCTTTGTTACAGTCATAGTAGAAAATACACTGAAGGTCATAGGTGTGCTGAGAAGAAATTATTTTACATAGATTGTGAAGAGGAGGAAGAAAAGGAACAAGAAACATCAAAAGAAGAGGATATACATCATGAATCAACCCTAGAGAAATAAGAAATGAATCCAACCTTATCTTGTAATGCATTGGTAGGAATTACTACTCCTCAAACTCTTAAGATAGAAGGACATATCAAGGAGAAAAAGGTAATAGTGTTGATTGATTAGGGTAGTACCCATAATTTTATTAATTGTAAGATAACCAAGGAATTGAATTTCTTCCTATATCCAACACCAGAGTTTCAAGTGATGGTTGCAAATGGAGGAATTGTAAATTTCTCTGGATAGTGCCATAATATCAAGCTATCCATGGGAGAATATGTATTGAATAGTCCTATGCTTTCTATTCCAATGGGTGGTGTTGATGTTGTACTAGGAGTCCAATGGCTACAATCTTTGGGTATGATAGCTTTTAATTTTCAAGAACATTTCATGAAATTTTGTTGGGACGGAAAGGAAGTTGAGTTAAGGGGTATCACAGAGAAACCAGGAAGGGTAATAAGCTATAATGACATTTCAAATATTCTAAAGAAATAACAATGGGGCATAATTACACAATTATGTTCACTAGAAGTTTCCACATTGAAATCATCTATTTCTCCAGATCTCCAAAAAGTCTTGGACGATCATTCTAAGGTGTTTGAGACTCCCAAAGGCCTCCCACATATTCGTCACCGTGATCATGCTATTCATTTGATTCCAGGAAGTGTTCCTCCAAATATCAGGCCTTACAAATATCCTTATGCTTACAAGAGTGAAATTGAATGTATGGTTGTAGAGATGAGAGAGGTTGGTATTATTCCACCTAGTCAAAGTTCTTTCTCTGCTCTAGTAGTATTTGTGCACAAGAAGGATGGATCATGGCACATGTATCTGGATTATAAGGAGCTCAAAAAGCTCACTATTAAAGATAAATTTCCCATTCCTGTTATTAATGAATTATTGGTTTAATTACACGGAGCAATTTACTTCACCAAGTTGGATCTTCATTTATGATCTCATCAAATCAAAATTAAGACTGAAGACATTCTGAAAAAAGCATTTAGAACTCATGAGGGTCATTATGAATTTTTTGTCATGCCTTTTTGCCTTAGCAATGCAGCTTCTACATTTCAAGTTTTGATGAATTTCATTTTCAAACCCTTCCTTAGAAAATTTGTGTTAGTATTTTTTGATGTCGTACTAATCTATAGCAAGTCTTGGAAGGATCATGTTCAACAAGTTGACAGGGTGCTCAAACTATTGGAGGAGAAACAATTATATGCAAAAACCTCCAAATGTTTCATTGGAGTACAAGAGGTGGAATATATGGGTCATATTGTATCTCATGAAGGTGTTAAGAGAGACCCTAGCAAAAATAAAGCTATTAAGGGATGGAAAATCCCCACATCCATAAAGCATCTGCGAGCATTTCTCAGGTTGACAGGGTATTATCGCAAGTTTGTTAATAATTATGGGAAAATAACAACAACTCTGATCTGTTTTTGTATTATTTGTTTTGTTGTGCTAATAAAAACTATAGATTTATAAACATGTGGTTGTTTCTTGCTTTTTGTGTTGAGGTTTCCTTAGTTGTTGGTGCTTATAAACAGGTAAATTTCCTTAAGTTAAACAAGACATTCATGAGCAAAGTAGCTTCAAAAACGAATAATGAACAACAAACATGTACAGTATAACAAACCATCAAAGAGACGCATTAACATGGTGTTTTCATGAAGGAGTTCACCTCTCCTGGGATACATCTCCTTGGTCCAACTTCCATGGCTTGGGCCTCTGTATTAGCTCAATGTAGAAAAAATTATGTTTACAAAGCTCTATGGATCCTCATACCTACACAAATGTCTTTAGAGTGTCCAAATTAGCCAAAAAGGACTATTAGATCTTTCAAAACTGACTCTAGATGATCTGGGCATGACCTCGTTCCTTGGTGGCCCTAGGCTTCCCTGAACTTCCCTATGGAAAAATCACCTGTAGAATTCTTATATTGCCTATGAAACTTATAAAAAAGTCTTAAGAATGTCAAAATCATCCAAAATTGGTTGAAAATTGAGCAAGATATGCTTCATTCAATTTTTCCCTCTGAAACTTTGCTAAATCTGGAGAAGACTCCAGTAAGCATTGCCAAAACTAGTGGTTCCACTGAACTTGGCACTCCTCCAAAACATCTGTCAACTTAATCTATGGGTTGATTAATTTAAAATGGTATTAATTAAGTTAAGCGTGATTAGGGGTGTGCTTATCCATTAGCACAAGCCCTTGGTTCTAGTGCTTGGTTGCATGGGGAGGGGGTTGGCTGCCTCTACCCCGACCGTCGGTAACTCCGGGCACCTTAATTATCACATTTCTGCCTCTCATTTCAAGGTCCATGGTTGTGGCCCAATGGTGGGAAGTGGTAGTAGGGCGGGGGAGGTCACGGGTTCAACCTCGCCTCCGCCCGTCCCATATAAGATTTTTCCACCCTTTCAAATCGGAGTTTACTGCCTGTTTAAATTGGAGCTTTCCTCCGTTTGACATTTGAATTTACATTCGAATTTTAATTAAATATATATAATATATAGTTAAAATAACTATATAATATAAATAATAATTGTATATAATATATATTAATATTTAAATAAAAACAATTTCAAATTCCACCTTGGAGCCAATTATGCAATTTCACCTTCACACAACCAAATTGACGAATCCCGAAATGAAACTTGTCACAACCCCATTGGGTGAAAAATAAAGAAGATTCCCCTTGCTGACTGGATTGCCATGTCATCATTCTGCCATGTTCTGCAATTTTTTTTAGCTGTTTAGGAAAACAAACAACAAGCCTTTTCTCCTTCATCGGGACTCCGTTTTTAGTGAAACAAATTTCATTGCGATCATCTTAACGAGGCAGACATGGTCATTCAGGTTTTGAGACAATCTAAGAACTTTTATTTTTGAGCTAAATACTAAGCACCTAATCATTCCTCTCCACTAGAATCCTTTTGGACCCCAAAATATACTATTATCTGACAAGTTGATGAGGGTACAACCCCCTCACCTTTCCAAGCTTGATCCAATTGGATTTTGACGAATTTGTTTCCTTGAGCTCCTCTCTAAGGAAATCAACATTCACTTGCCTTGAGTACCCCGTTCTTCTATCACATATGGTGTCTTGTTGAAACTGATTCAGAAATTCTGTAGGAATGCATTTAGAGTGTGAAATCTGAACATTTTCTCCTTTTTCAACAACTTGAGGCTTCTTTTTGCAAAACTAACACTAGCTTGCACCTTCGACTTGAAAACTATGATTGACATAATACATGTACTTGTCTTTTCCCTTTTCAAGCTGATCTTGCGCTGTTTGTTGCACCATTTTCAGTCGTTCATAGAAACTCATGAATTTGTCCATGTCACCATCAAAAGAAACGTCCTTCTTACCAAGATGACATAAAAAAATATAATGCAAATGGATGACAAATTTCACTACTTGGTTTTCATGACTCAAGCCCGATTGTACATCTTGAAAGTATGAAATTTTATGAATATAAATTTCATGTAAAACATAATGACATCTAAGTACAAAAGTTACATAACCAATAGGCCTATAAGGCATAACAATGAACTTGCTTCTTATACCTCTTTTGTACCTTTGAACCAAGTGAAATTTCTGAAAAGTATCCATACAATGAAAGTACATGGATTGTTGCAACTTAATCTACACCATGAAACTATTCTGAATGAAATAAGATGGTGAAGTTGCTTGCAAAAACCTGAAACTCAAATGAAACTTTCAAGTTTGAAAGAGCATAAAAAAGAATTGAACTGATCTTTTGGTTTGAAGCAACACATGTCTCTTTCTCTTTGCCTCCCCATTGGAAGACTTTGCACACACATGACAATGCATGCCAAGGAGCTTCAAAAGAAGTAATGTCAGCATCAACTCTCCTCCAACATTGGGCTGCTCCCAACAAACCTCTTATTAAAATGACGATCTTGGGCATTGACCAATCAATAATGGCATCCAACTTGGAGAGGCTTGCCTTCAACTTACCTCCTCCAATATCATGGCCCAAATGCATCAAAGAAGTCAAACCCAACTTTTACTTTGATATCTTCAAAACATCAAACAATTTCCCTTCATAGATAACATGTGCATAAGAAAACTTTCTAAACATGTGTATGTCACCCAAGTGGACAATTTCTTCAAGAAAGGACTCTTTTTTTCCATACTTCAAATACATGTATGTAATGGAAGTGCTACAAAAAACATACAATATTAAAATCCATACAAACAATTCTTGTTTGGTGTTATGTATATTCTTGCACTGACCTCTTTTTACAACTTTGCTTTGGAGAAAACTACTCCTTTTGTCCTCTTTCTTGAAATACTTACCATACCTCTTTGGCACGATAACCATTGGTGCACAACATGGCGTAAGGGATTATTTAATGAGCCCATTGTTCAACAAACTTTTGCATTGCATTGGTGTCTCTACACTTTGCAATTTTTTCAACCCTTGTATGCTAACATCACAAAGAGAAACCTCTTGCTGCAAAGATATTTCATGTGAAGTTTCTTTCTCCTTGAAGGACGATTCTTTCACAACTTGAAATAATTCATCACTCTCATGAACTGAACCAACCAAATCAGAATTGAAATGTGCATTACATGCAACAACATTTTCATAAACAATATCATCATTTGGCTTGAACATGAGAAGTACTAAACTTTTACTTGAATTCACTAGTCTTTTTGCCTACCCTATATTAACCAAATAAATGTTCAACTTTTTGCGATGGGCTCTCACTATATACTCCACACCATCCTTGAACTAGTGATACTTGTTTTCATGGCGGTAAAAGACTGCTTTCTCATCATACAAATATGGACTACCCAACACCACACCTGAAATATCAAGCGTTAGCACATCTAACTCTACTGCATCAACAAAATTTGTAGTGATTGCAAACTTACACAAACATTTTCTTGTAACCTATAAATTGGTGTCTCTTGTTATCCATCCCAAAGAGTATGGTTTATGGCGAGGTACAGTTTCAAGGTTCAATCTGTTAAGTAAGTCTTTAGAGATTAGATTCGCTTGTGACCCACTATCAAAGAGTGTGTCAATCTTGGGGTGTTTAGATATGATCATAACATGAAATATCTGAATTCATCTCTTTTCATCTGGAGTAGTAGTAATATTACAACTTTATGAACTAGTGCTCGCAATATCTTGTTTTTCTTTGATTCCCATGACAGTGATTTTGTTTTCATCACCTGATTCAGAAACCTAAATCTTCTTGAGTGATAAAAGTGGTTTTCTGTTTCCCTTTATTGTTGAACTTATTTGGTCTCATTTCTAGATGGAGCTTCCAACAATGATCCTCATTATGTTCCTCTTTTGAACAATGTTTACTGATAACTTTCTCCCCTTATTTCTTCACACTTTCTTTTTTCTTTCCTTTCCATTTTCCTCCTTTCTCTCTCTCCTTACCCTTAGATGGATTTTTATTACTACTCCCTTCATAAGTGTTCTTTCCTCTAGATTCAAGATGTGTGGCTTGCACACATACTTCATCCAAATTAGTTTGATTGAACAAAAGAATAATGTGTTTAAGATAGGAATGTAAACCCCCAATAAATTTCAACAATGTATCTTGGGAATTCAAATTAACTCCTAATAATAAATCCCTTTTCCTAAACTCCTGTGTATAATCTTGGACTATTTGGACTTTAAGCTACCTAAAATTCTGCCAACTCATAATGGATTTTTGCATATAGGCTAAAGGATAAAACTGTCTTTTAATTGCATAAACAAATTCAACCCAAGTGATGGATATCTTACCATGGATTCTCATTTCCTCTTGAGTCTTTACTTCCCACCAAACTACTGCAGCTCCTTCTAGCCTCAGTGAATCCAATTGGATCTTTATGTCATCTTCTTGAAGGTTCTAAATTCTATAGTATACCTCCAACTATAAAATCTGATTCTCTAACTTTTCTGCATTCACCTCTCCATTGTATATTGGAAGCTCGAATTTCATGTCCAATTTCAATAATGGAGTCTTTCCTTTTGGAGTTTTGGTATGAGTATGTGCAACTTCAGTGATGGTAGTGGAAGATGATGCTGTGTGAGATGATGGAGATGATGAGGATGTTGGAGATGGAGGTGGATTTCCACCATTCCCCTTGGAATCCTTCTTCTCATCTTTTTGTCCTTTGAGCTTCCTTCTCCATGTGGCGGTTTGGTACTCTCTCCAAACATTCTAGTGTTCCTCTCTTCATTAAGGACTTTAACCATCTCAGTAAAAGTGTAGAAAGCTTTCTTGAATTATTCCTCTTCTGAAGAGGGACCTTCAGTCTCTCTTTCTCCAGACATAATGGCTATGGATTCAGGCTCAGAAATTGGTACTACTTGTCCCTCTTCAGTCTCAATTGAAGGCAAAACTTGAGGAGTTTCAAGTGCAATTGGAATTGGAACTTTGGGTGGTGGATATTGTGGCCTTGTGACTCTCCTTCTTCTAGGCATTACCTTGGGAGTTGCAACAAATAGCTTCCCTTCTCCTTTGTGCAACTTTAACCTTATAAGGATCACAATTTTGTAACCATTAAAACCCTAATTTAACAAACTCAAGCAATCAAGAAATTCAACCTTTTGCTCTGATACCGACTTGATCTGTTTTTGTATGATTTGTTTTATTGTGCTAATAGAAATCATAGATTTATAAACATGTGCTTGTTTCTTTCTTTTTGTGCTAAGGTTTTCTTAGTTGTTGGTGCTTACAAACAGGTAAATTTCCTTAATTTAAACAAGACATTCATGAGAAATAGCTTCAAAAATGAATAATGAACAAAAAACATGTACAATACAATAAACCATCAAAGGGACACATTAAAACGTGTTTTGATGGAGGAGTTCAACCCTCCTAGGCTACATCTCCTTGGTCCAACTTCCATGGCTTGAGCCTCTGTATTAGCTCAATGTGGAAAAAATGCTATTTAAAAATATCTTTGGCTCCTAATACCTACACCAATGTTTTCAGAATGTCAAAATTAGCCAAAAATGACTATTACATCTCTCAAAACCGACTTTGACTAATCTCGGCATGACCTCTTTTCGTGGTGGCCCTAGGCTTCCTTGAAATTCCTTGTGGAAAATTCGCCTGTAGAAGTATTCTATTGCCTCTAAAACCTGTACCAATGTCTTCAAAATGTCCAACTCATCCATAATTGACTAATAATTTTCCAAAATTGGTCGAAACTCTAGCAAAATATGCTTCATGCAAATTTTCCTTGGGAAACTCTGCTAAATCTGGAGAAGACTCCAGTTAGCACCACCAAAACTTGCAATTCCAACGAACTTAGTGCTCCTCCTAAACCACCGCCAACTCAATATTTGGGTTAATTAATGTAAAACAAGATTAATTAAGTTAAGCATGATTAGGGGCACACTTATTCGTTGGCGCAAGCCCTTAGTTCTAGTGCTTGGTCACATGGGGAGGGGGTTGGCCCACAGGGCTAGCTCCCTCTACCCCAGCTGTTGGAAATTCCTGGCACTTTAATTATCATGCTGCCACCTCTCATTTCAAGGTCCATGTTTGTGGCCCAATAGTGGGCAGTGGTAGTTGGGCGAGGGAGGTCACGGGTTCAACCCTAGCTTCACCCGTCCCGTATAAGATTTTGCTGCCCTTTCAAATCGGAGTTTATCGCTCGTTTAAATTGGAGTTTGTCGTTGTTTGACACTTGAATTTAAATTCAATATTATATAATTATATATATATATATATATATATATATTATATATATAATAATAATATATATATATATATTATATATATATTATATATATATATATATATATATAATATATATTATATATATATATATATATATATATATATAGATAGAGAGAGAGAGAGAGAGAGAGATATATATAATAGAGAGTTAAAAAAACCTATATAATATATATATAATTAATTATTATAATATATAATTAATATTTAAATAAAAAAAAATTCAAATTCCACCTTGGAGCCAATTAGGTGATTTCACCTTCACACAACCAAACTGATGAATCCTGAAGTGACACTTGTCACAACCCCATTGGGCGAAAACTGAAGAAGATTCCCCTTGCTAATAGACTGCCATGTCATCATTCTATCCTATTCTACATTTTCCTTTTTTGTTCAGAAAAATGAACAAAAGACCTTTTCTCCTTCATCAGGAGTTTGTTTTCAGTGAAATGAATTGTGTTGCAATTGTCTTGACGAGATGAACACGGTCATTCAAGTTTCGAGCCAATCTAAGAAATTTTATTTTTGAGCTAAATACTGAGCACCTGATCAACCTCTAACAACATTATTGAAGAAAGATGCATTTTCTTGAACTCTAGAAGCAACGAAGGCCTTTGAATATCTTAAAGAGGAAATATGCCAAGCACTGATCTTAGCTAGGCCAGACTTCACAAAAATGTTTATTGTGGAATGTGATGCCTCAAGAAATGGAATTGGCGTTGTTTTAATGCAAGAAGGAAGGCCCATTGCCTTTGAAAGTTGTCCAATCAAAGGAAAGTATTTACACAAAGATATTTATGATAACGAAATGATGACAATACTACATGCACTTAAGAAATGGTGACCTTACCTAATGGGAAGACACTTAAAGGTAAAAACAGATCATGATAGTCTTAAATACTTTTTATAACAAAGATTATCTTTAGAACAACAACAAAAATGGGTCACAAAGATGTTGGGTTATGACTTTGAAATCATCTACAAGAAAGGGAAGCAAAATGTTGTTGCAGATGCACTCTCAAGAAAGGATGATGATGTAAAATCATTGCTTTATGCCATCTCTATCATCCAACCAGATTGGATAAACGAAGCAAGGGATGAGTGGAAGGATGATGAAGAAGTGTGGGCACTCATTCAAAATTTGAAGCAAGATCCCAGTAAATCTGATACATTTCGTTGGAAATATGACTCGTTATATTATAAATATCACTTATACCTCTATAAGAATTTCCAGCTCAAACAAAAGATTCTTCTAGAATTACACACCTCTCCCTTTGGAGGGCACTCCTACGGCCCTCCAAATTAAAGAAGTTTTGATGTAGGTGATTGGGTATTCCTACGGCTACAACCATATAAGCAAATGTCCCTCAAGCAAGTCAAGAAGGACAATAAATTATCACCAAAGTATTACGGTCGGTACAAGGTGTTGCAAAAGATTGGTACTATGGCATACAAATTGGAGCTTCCTGCAGCTTCTCGATTGCACCCAGTTTTCCATGTTTCATGTTTAAAGAAGGTTATAGGTGACAAGCTCCCAGTTCAAACAATATTGCCAGAACTTGATGAGGAAGGGAAAATTATATTGGAACTGGAAGCAGT
>APFE031457284.1:0-10286 GCA_000404065.3 Pinus taeda | reverse complement strand
ACACCGCTGCACAAGTTTTGATTCCTATTTGTTTGTCTCCATCCCATGGCCTTTTCCCGTAGAGGTGTCTTCTAGCAGGGGTGTATGAACCTGTGTAATCAATGTTGCAATGGGGGCAATGAAATTTAGTGGTTCCACCCCCTCTCCCTGTTTCAGCCCTGTTAACATATTTCCACAATGGGGTTTGGTCTTGTTTAGTTTTTTGAGGGTCATGTTCACCCTCCTCCAGCTCCTCCTCACCAGGGTTTTCACCAATTCGACTTTCTCCAGCTTCTTCATCCCCCTCTTCAATTTGGCCCCTCCGTTTCCTACTCTCCAGCACCATAATAACCATAAAAGGTACCAGGAAGAGGAAAATGCCCAGAAATATAGCCAGGTCCATGGTGTCTGAAACTTTGATGTTTGTAGGGTTTTGATTCAAGAATCTGCAAATTAATTTAATTTATTGGGATTAACTAACTTAATTTATTAATTTAATTCAAATTCATAATTTTAAAACTCAATAAACTAAATTAAATTGACTAAATTACTACCTAACTAAATTAAACTAGCTAGACTAGCTAAATTACTAAGTTACTTACCTCTGCAGGCTTGCTCCTCGCTCCTTGCTTCTCGCTCCTCGCTCCTTAGCACTTGCTCCTTTCTCCTTTGCTCTTGCTCTTGCTCCTCAGCTCTTGCTCTGGTTTGATAATGAAATTTTGTTATGCCCTTTGGGCTTTTAAAACAATTTTTTTTTTAAATTTAATTTTTTTGAAGTCCGCTTTTTTTTTTTTTTTTGTTCGCGTAACCGCTCCCAGCGCGGTTCGAATCGCTCCCGGAGCGATTTTTTAATGCCCGGGAGCGATCGCTCCTCGATCGCTCCCGGGCTTAAAAAATCGCTCTGGGAGCGACCGCTCCCTGATGCGCTCCCGGAATTGGCAGGGAGCGCAATTTTTTTTTAAGGGAGCGCGCTCTCGAAAATCGCTTCCGTCCGGGAGCGCGCTCTCGAGGCGCTCCGGAGCCACTCCCGCCCAGAGCGCGATTGGGGAGCGGGTTCAATGGGGGGGGGGGGGCTCCCCCGCAACTATGTTTTAGTCCTATAGTTAGTGTTTCTGAATAGTCATTTCAAAAGGACATATCATCTTGGCTAGTGGACTATCTTGAGTAAGGGAAAGCTTGGAGGAGGAAGAGAAGGGAGAAGGTAGCCAGATCATCCATGTGTAGTAGCAGATCTGATCCATATTGCAGCAAGTGAAGAGAACAACAGTAAGAAGGGGTTCGAGCCTTGATCTTGGAGTCACTTGGTCTCAAGGGTCTTTGTATTGGTCTTGGAAATTTTGTCAAGAGAAGAAACTATAAGAAGAATTACCGTGGGTTTTCCTCTTAGGTTTGGAGAGGTTTTGCCCTGGCTGCTGCCTATATCTTGTGTTACTGTTCTTTTGTTTATTATGCATGGTAGCTGGTTGATGAAATTAATATTCACTAACATATAAAAATTCATGGTTTTGAATTATTTAAAGCTTGAAATTACTTCGCAAGCAGTTATCATAATAGAGAAATCATTAACATCTCAAGCCCTTAGATTTCTCAACATGGTATCAAACGGTTGGTAGAAAATTAAGAAAGGGATGATATAGAGAACATTCAGGAAGAGGTAAGGCAGCTGAAGTTGAGGGCAAAGCAAGATTTAGAATTCAGATCCACATTCCGAAACTCCAAGATCTATCAAAGTGAGGGATCTAGAATTAAACAACAGATCCTCAAGGATAAGGAAAGCAGATCTCAGGTTCCCTAACAGTCAAGTGTAATCAAGCTTCCTCAAGCTCCTTCAAGGCAGCCATCTACAATCAAACTTCAAGGATCACTACATCAAGTAAGTATCTTATTGATTTGAGCAAATCTAATCTTGAAAAAGGATGTCTTCTTGCAAGGAAAGAAATAAGTTAGTTGGAGTAGCTAACTTCCTTGCTTGGAAGAAGAGGACTGATCTCACTTTGAAAGAACAAGAAGGTTATTGACTAAGAAAATCGTTGCTCCTTCCGACAGTCAAGAACTAGCCAAGCATAACAAGAACGAAGTGAGAGCTCAAAAGATTCTCATAGAATCTATCATGGACTCTCTGATTCCTTATGTAGCCAAACTTGAAACAGCCAAAGAGATCTATGACAAACTGATAGATTTGTTCTACGTCATCACCACAGGAGAAGGGATCTCTCTAAGGAACGAATTATACAAAATGAAGATCAACAAAGAAGAGGGTAAAACTTCATATTTTATGAGGGTCTCTGAAATAAGAGATCAGTTGCAGGAACGAGGAGAAATCATGTCTGATCAGGAGATGACTACGATAGTGCTGAATGCATTACTTGAGGAATGGGGAAACTTTACAGCAAGCATATGGGCCAAGAAGGAGGCATCCTCACTCAATTTTCTATGGGCAATATGCAAAGTGGAAGAAGCACGATTAAAGGCCAAGGAAGATATTGCAGTTGGATCCAAAGAGCAAGCATTCGCTGCCAAGTTTAAAAGAAAAGGAAAGTTCGGAAAGTTTGAAAGATCTAGCCACCAACAACATCCCAAGAAAGACATGTCAAAGATCTAATGCTTTGAATGTCACGAATATGGACACTACCGAAGAGATTGTCCCAGGCGAAAGAAGAATGGCAAGAGGAAGTATGAAGCAGCTCATGTTGCTCAAAAAACAAAAGACAATGAAAACAAGCCGAAGAAGGAGGAGCCTGAGGATCTTTACTATTATTAAAAGATCACCTCCTGTTTTTCTTTCATAGGTCTTAGTTAGCATAGCATGTTGTGAATCATAAACATTCTTATGTGTTGTTTAAATAACTCTTTTAGAGAATGAACTGATTATGGATTTGGTAACATTCATTGATGAACTATTGATGAATGAGGATATGTTGAATCCTCTGGAAATACTGTTAATGGTTATGATTAATGTACATTGTATTTCTTTATGTAAGGATTCTAGGTAGAAATGAAATTGTTATGTGTAGGAAATTCTTAGATGAGAACATCTTGGTTATCCGAATCTTTGAAGAATTTCTACAAGCAAATATCCTCTGTAAAGAATTAAGGTCAATAGTACTTTTTCAACTACATTTGCAGGTCAAAGATCCCTCAAGAAATCCGCTGCAAGAATCATGATATGATTCAAGACAAATGAGGTATGTGTGTTTTGTTTGATATTATAATATCGTGTCACATGGTTGTAGGTAGCATGGATCAAGCATGATCAAAATCTCCTCCTATGAAAGGTTTAAAGATGAAATCAACATAATATGTCATAATAAGGTATGAGATAGTTGGTGACCATTGAAGAACTATGAGAGTTCCTGGGAATGGAAGGCATGGGGATGAAAGAGATCGTGAGACATGCAACCATGACGAAGGCAGTCAACATCCAGAGGATCAGGAAGACTTGACCAAGAAACCTCCCGGAATGATGTGGAGACTTTGATGGAAGTCTGAAAAGATGAGGACCCTTGACGACAAATATCCTCGGGAGATGTGTCAACATGAATGCAAGATGATTGATGCTTACCAGAAGATGTCACTGGAAGAAGGTCATCACCAAAAGGTAATATGTGATTTGTTTTTGGTGTCTGACCTCTTGGAAAAGTCTGGGTATGTGTGCAGGATCAAGGAAAGGAGAGTTGTAAAGGATGTCACAACTATGTACCTTATGATTTAGAGCAATCACTGTCGAAGAAAAGTGAAGGTAGATGAGTTTATGAAGGACGCCCCAGATGTAAAGCCAAGGAGGATACTTTCCAAGAAATGAAGGAATGACATGACGAAGGAAAGCGATGAATGGCTGAGCCCTACATATGAAGGAATTGATGACATTGAAGTCTTAAATCGTCAATCAACTAGAAGACCCTATAAAGCACTGATGATAGAGTCCCTAGGTAAGAGGGAGCTTTGGGGAGTTCCTATGAGCAAAGGAACTTGAGCAAGTTTCTAAGTAAAGAGAAACTTGGAATTCGTCCTTGATTAAGAGGGAGAGTTAGACACGACATTCTTGTCTTCAGTCTGGAAGAAAGAATGGAGGATTGTGTGATCATATGGCATTTGACACTCTTTGAGAATGTGGTAGGGCATCCAAGACAAGAGTGGGCAAGAGGACCGATATTCTTGAGGGCTAGGAACGCAAGATGAGAATAGTCCTAGTAGGGCATACTCGGAGAACACCCGGGTGGGTATGACCCTAAGAGAGACAATGATGATGTGTGTTTATCAGTCATTAGTCTCGCCAACATTATGTGCTCTGATCTAAGTGAGAGATAGAGCTGTTAGTCAAGGCCTTGCTAAATGGAAATAATGTTGGTTGAAATGATGCTATAACAGATGGATTGCAAATCTGATCTTCTTATGAGAATTCTTCTGTGAACTTGAAAAATTGTCCAAGGTCCATGTATGTATGAATACCTCCCTAGTTAAGAGGGATTGTTGAAGAAAGTGTAACTAGGTTCGGTCTTCATAATGACACAAGCCAATGTAAATTATGTAATTTGTATCTAACAAATTTTTAAAACAGTGCGAAACACGCATATGGATTTCTGAATGAGTGAATTAATTGATTGAGCAAAAATACTCAATAATAATACAGAGATATTTACAAAGATAGAAACATCAAGTTTCTATGTAAAGAATTAGTTTCATCTAAGAAACTGCTAAAAGAATAAAATTAGCAACAGCTAAAAGAATGAGCATTAAACTAATAATAGTATTATTCTAATACCCTCCCTTAATGCTCAATCTATTTGCAACACCAATAGACCCCCTGAATTTTACAAACTTATCAGGACCAAGAGGCTTGGTGAAGATGTCTGCAGGCTGCTCTGTTGTGGGAACATATCTCAACTGAACGGATCCGTCTTCAACAAGCTGGCGAATGTAGTGGCAATGAGTTTCCACATGTTTAGTTCGTTCATGAAAGACGGGATTTTTGGCAAGTTTGAGCACTCCCTGATTATCACAAAACAAGGAAGTAGGACTTGTTTGGGAAGCATGCATATCTGCAAGCATACGTCGAAGCCAAACTGCCTCACAGGATGCCTTAACTGCTCCTCGATACTCTGCTTCTGTTGAGGAGAGAGCCACGGCTTGTTGCTTCTTACTAGTCTAGGTGACAGCACCAGATCCTAGACTAAACACATACCCAGTTGTAGATTTACGATCATCAACCGAACCGGCCCAGTCAGAATCCGTGTAACCACTGAGTATAGGATCGGAACTGCGAGTGTATAGGAGTCCATAATCAGAAGTGCCACGCACATATCATAGCACACGCTTTGCTGCTATCCAATGATCAGTTTTAGGGGCTGACATGAAGCGAGAAATGTAGCTTACTGCAAAACTGATGTCTGGTCTGGTGGCAGTAAGATAGATGAGACTGCCTACTAATTACCTGAATAAAGTTTCATCCACAGGAAGAGAGGATGACTGAGCTGAAAGTTTGAGCCCTGGTTCCATAGGAGTCATGGCTGGTTTGCAATCCTGCATTATGAATCTGTCCACAAGATTTTTGGCGTACTTGGATTGAGAGAGAAAGATGTGATTCTCAGTCTGCCAAACTTCAACCCCCAGACAGTAGTGAAGAAGTCCCAAGTCTGTCATATCATATCTTGTTTTATCCCATGGATCAAATTTGCAGAGCTGCCAATAATGATAAAGTCATCCACATAGACAACCACAAACAAGATATCATCACCAGTATGCTTGATATACAGATTTGCATCAAATGGGCTCCGCTGAAATCCATGATCTGTCAGGTACTAATCAATTTTCATGTACCAAGCCCGAGGAGCTTGTTTCAATCCATAGAGAGCTTTAGCTAATCTACATACTTTTTGTTCTTGACCGGCAATCTTAAATCCTTGAGGCTGTGTCATGTAGACTTCTTCCTGTAAATCACTATTTAGGAAAGCACTTTTTACATCCATCTGATGAAAGTACAAGTCGTATGGTACTCATTTTGGTTGTAGGAGAAAATGTCTCCTCATAGTCAATGCCTTCCTTCTGTGAGAATCCTCGAGCCACAAGACGAGCTTTATACTTGTCTAGAGTTCCATCGGCTTTGTATTTCAATTTATATACCCATTTGCAAGTAATGGGCTTTTTTCCTTCAGGAACATCAGAAAGGATCCATGTGTGATTTTTCTGAAGACTGGAATTCAACGTCCATAGCCTGTTCCCACTCAGATGTACCCTTAGCCTCTGAATAAGTTTGAGGCTCAAAGATACTGTGTAGATTAGCCATAAGAGCAAAGTTTACTGTAGATTGTTGTTTGCTCTTATGTCTAGAGGTTCGTCCTTCAAGGAGTTCATCATCTCTGAGATCACCAATAGTTTTCGCCCACCATTTTGGCCGAAGAGTAGAGGAAGAAGGTTCAAGAGCAATAGGAGCAGCAAGAGAAGGGTTATTTTCTGGAGGAAGTTCAAGAAGTGTATTATCAAACATTGATGCTGCATTATCCCTCCCATCAGGTGGACTTACTGGAAGAAGAACATTGTGAGGCTGATCCTCAGAACACTGCTCAGAAGAAGAAGACGGAAAAAATCCTTTGTCTTCATCAAATACCACATCCCTACTAAAGCTAAGACGACCAGTGGCTATATCTATTAGTCTGTAAGCTTTGTGATGATCACTGTACCCTGTCATCATGAGTTTCTAGCTTTTGGCATCCAGCTTAGAGCGCTTAGCAGCTGGAATCCAAACATATGCAATTGAGCCAAAAACTTTGAGGTGACTGATCTTCGGCTTACGGCCAGACCAAACCTCTTCGGGAGTCTTTCCTTTAATAGCCTGAGTGGGTGATCGCTTAAGAAGATAAACAGCAGTAAAGACGGCTTCAGCCCAGAATTTGTTTGGAACATTCTTGTGTTGTAACATGGAGCGAGCCATTTCAACAACCGTGCGGTTGCAACGTTCAACAACATTGTTCTGCTGAGGAGTGTAAGGGGTAGTGAACTGGCGTTTTATGCCATGAGTATCACAGAAGTTGGAAAAAGCAGAAGAACAAAATTCCCCCCCCGTTATTTGTCCTAAGAGTCATGATATTACAGCTAGACTCTTTTTCCACTAAGGTTTTAAAATTCTAAAATGTACTAAATGCATCCGATTTATATTTGAGAAAATATACCCACATCTTTCTACTGAAGTCATCTACAATAAGAAAAAAATATTTGCAAGCAGTGATAGAAGATGTATTCATAGGACCACAAATATCAACATGAATTAACTGGAGTACCTTAGAAGCACGCCAGGATTCTCCATTCGTGAATGCAGAGGGATGTTGTTTGCCAGCTTGACAAGCGCCGCATACGCCCAACTGCTGAGTCTGAATATCAGGTAACCCTGACACAAGTCTTTCCCGAGAGAGCAGAGAGAGATACTACATGTTTAGGTGCCCATATCGCTGATGCCATAGAGTGCTGATGGGAGAAACACGAGCTGCTAGAGCTACTTCGGGAGAATCACCAGTGTCCAGAAGTCTGTATAAACCATGATCTTCTAGACCAACCGCAACTATAAGACTAGTCTCCTTGTCGATAATAGAGTATTTGTGCGCTCTGAATACTACATCAAGCTGAGGAGAGTTCCTCATAATCTGACTGACAGATAGCAGATTAATTTCCATACCAGGAACATAGTACACATTCAGGAAGATGAGTGTGCGGCCACCAGACTAGATTTGAACTGTACCTCTGCCAACCACTATGTATTTTTCACCTCCTCCAAATACCACGGAATCACTGAAAGGTGATAAGTCAATAAACCAGTCACGCCTGTGAGAAAAATGGCGTGATGCACTAGAGTCAATGTACCAGGCAAAAGATGGAACATGATCTGAAGACCTTTTTGTCATAAAGGCGTAAAAGGCAGAATCTATCTGCTCAGAATGTTCTGCAACATTCGCTGTCTGATGAAGCCCTCCCTGTTTCTTCTGTTCAGAAGCAATCCTCTGTCGGCAATCTTTCTTCATGTGACCAAACTTGTGACAGTAATTACACTGCACATTTTTCTTTCTGGCAGAATCAAAAGACTGAGAAGAACCTTTCTGCTGAAAGGACTGAGAGGATTGATATTTGGCAGCAAAAGCATTTTCTAAGGAGGCTGATGTTGCACCACTACCAAACTGTTGTTTCTAACAATCCTGCTGCATGAGTTTGGAACATAATTCTGGAAACTTCAGATCAACATTAGTGGCGGGAATGTTGAGTGTTTCTATGAAGTGCTCATAAGATTGTGGTAGACTTTTCAGAGTGATAACTACCATATCTTCTTCCTCCATGGTGCGACCAATGGCTTCGAGCTGATCTCGAATGTCTTTAATCTTGTTGAGATGTTCCTGTAAAGACATATGTTCGTCCATCATGATGGAGAACCACTGATTTTTGAGAAAGAAAGCTCTGCTCTTGTCGGATGTCTCGTGTAATTCCTTCAACTGTTGCTAGATCTCGGCAGCTGTCTTGCCAGAGGGAATCTGCGGTAACTGATCATCAGTTACAGAGAGCTTGAGAAGCATAACAGCCTCTCGATTTCGATCATCAAACTTATCTTGATCAGTGCCAGCTGTACCAGGACGGAGCTCTTTGTTGAGAACGAGCTGATCAAGACGCCTATATTCAAAAATGGTCAACATTCTCTGTTTCCAGATGTTATAATTTTTGCCATTAAAGCGCTGATTGCCTTCCAACATCAGATTGGTGAGTGAAGCCATCTGCACGTTTCCCAAGAAAAAGAAATCTGGCACAAATTTTGCTGTAGATGCCTGCTGATCCTGGTGCAATAAATAAACAAAACAGGATTCGTTCTGCGAAGCAGATTCAAGAAAATATATAGAGCTCACCTGCAAAAAATCTCCACAGACGATAATTTATTTGAGAAAAAATTAGCTCTATATTTTTGGAACAACAAAATTTCCGTGCGACTAACTTTTCAGTTAAATCGAACCTTAAAACGTCTGATTTTGCAGCAATTTGAATCTTAATCCACTCAGCGAAAACAAAATAAAGAAATCTGACCAATACGTGGACAAAGATAATACTTGGACAGAGAAATAATACGCTCACGAGAGATACTATGCTCACTGCTCCTTATTCAAGAACTGTTCTGTCGCTCCAATACGCAGTGTATGTATGTAATTTATACATTACAATCGCAATCCAGAGAAGCATCGATCATTTATTAAAAATTCCGAGAACCAAAGCAATATGACCCCCGCTAGATCTAGACGTCAAAGCACAGGGTTCTTTATGGATTGGTTAGCACTTCGATATATAACAAGGGCGCATATGGAGATATCTTTGTCTATCGGGGTCATCAATTAACGGGTCAGCATATATCTTTGTCTCGGCCTGCAGACCACGGCCAAGTTTACGCGAGCCGCAATTCGAGTAATTGCTGAAGCAATCCCCCAAAAACAGACCCGATCGGACATGATATTCACACCGAAAAAAACTCCTTGGATTTTAAAGAACCAAAAATAAATACAGAGGCGCTTTAGACAACTTGGGCACGCCTTGAATGATATGTCCCGGTTCTGGTGATCGCAGTCGGAAACTTTGACGGAAGAATCCAGGAATTCGCTGGAAAAATGGAGGGTTTTGATGCGTAGAAGACCTGGTGCTTAGATGCGATTGAATGAGGATGCGGAGAATACCTGGTCCTTTGGATGCGATGACGGCGAGGATGACGCTGCACACTATGGTGTCGCGTTAATAAATGCTGCGCGCAAAACTGACAGAGATATGGTGTCTGTCCAAGGGTTTTATGCTGGTTCTGTGGTCAGTATTGATCGTAACGACAACAACTAGGATCTGCTCCGCTCTGGGATCGTTCGAATTGGTTTATTGCCGCCGTCGTTTTACCAAGTCCGAGCCCAGATGCTTACAGGCCTCGTGAATTCAAATGCACTCAAATGCACGCTTCCTCCGCCTCGTATAAAAACAGTGCCAAATACGCTTTGAAAATCGAGAGAAAACAGTGCCACGATCTCGAATGCCGCGTCCACGACCAACAAAATTGAAGTGGCGCTACACAGATTGCAGCCACGAGGAAAAAAATTTAAACCAGCTGAAGAATTCTTTCAAAGGATCCACTTCTGTATCGAGATAGACGACTGTAAGCTTTTATCACAGTGAGCAGAGCCGAAGCTAAGACTCAGTGAAGGCTATCTGGCTTACAGAGGGCTTGACCTTAAAAAGGAATGACAGAAAGAACTCAAGAGATTAAAATGTAGAGAGAATAACTTCTCAATAAATCTCTTTTTCTGGCTCTG
>APFE031457282.1:0-11135 GCA_000404065.3 Pinus taeda | reverse complement strand
TTTTTTTTTTTTTTTTTTTTTTGCAATGTCTCAAGTTGTCTTAGGCTAATATTTTAAAATCGCTATACATTTAACATTAAAAAAAAAATTACTCTTGGTATAATAATTCTTTCATTGAAGTGTTCATTTTTAAAGTTTTTTTAGTCATAAAATTTTTCCATAATGTCATACTTGAAATATTTTGAGAACTTGAGATTTTTCTGTAGTCATAATCTTTGGTTTTAATTGCATGGTTGAAAATTTTTCAATATTTTAATGTTTTTCTAAGTCATGATATTTTATCTTTAATGCTATTGTCGAAAACAATTACAATTTCAAGGTTTTTTAGAGTCAAGATATTTTATCTTTAACAACATAGATGGAAATAGTTGGAATTATTAAACATGATATTTTATCTTTAACATCATGTCTGAGAATTGTTGGAATTTTACTGTTTTTCAAAGTTCTTATATTTTCTATTAACTCCATTGCTAAAAAATGTCAAAATTGTATCTCGATTTTTTTTTTTTTGTTATTCCAGAATAAACAATTTTTTTAGGGTGTTTTTTCATTCATTTTTCAAAACAAAAATGGTTTTTACTTCCATTTAAAAAAAATGTTGAAAATTTACCCTAAAAAAAACATTGTTCTCGAATAAACAATTTTCATTTTTGGGTTTTTTTTTTTCATTTTTTTTTGGGGTTTTTGGGCTTAAGTACCCGTTTTTAGGTAATAGTTCCCGGAACCGAAGTGCGGGCGATGCAGGCTCTGGTGTGAGGGTTTATAGGCATTAGCAGACATTGAAATCCATGGAAGGGCACAAAGGAGGGAGCTCCACTCCTTCCTATAAGCAGGTTGTAGCCAGCTGAGGTAAGAAGCCAATAGAAGAGGTCAAAAGGTACTGCTGAAGTAGGGAAAGAAAGCATGGAAGAAGAGCAGGAGGGAAATACAACAAAGGAGAATAATAGCACAAAAGACAAGGAGGAAGATGACAACGAATAGGGGGAAAAAACCAAGGCACGGAAGGGTCCATGTAAACCTAAAACTGAAGTCAGACCCAGAGTAGTTCTGAACGATCCTGCTCTGTAGGCACATAGAGACCACATGTAAACATATGCTATCATTTGTAAATTCATGGGATTATGGCCCACTAAAAAAGCATTGCAGACATGGATTAAATATCATTGGAAATCAAAAGTAAGCATTGACATACATCTTGGGTCAAAGGAATTCTTCACTATGGTCTTCACAAATATTGAGGATAAAGACAGATTGTTTGAAGGGGGGCCCTACTTCTTCACGGCTGCTGGCCTCTACATGACGCCGTGGAGGATGAACTTTGTCCCGGAGCGGGAGACATTTACCTCCATTCCGGTTTGGGTAAGGCTTTATTCCCTTCCTCTTGATTATTGGCAAACAAAGTCGTTAACAACTATAGGAAATAAATTAGGACGTTTTGTCAAAGCATCTAAAGCCACAAGAAGGGGAAAATACACTTCCTTTGCACAAATTTGTGTGGAAAAGGATCTATCAGGAGCCCTACTAGATGAGGTTATTTTGGAGATTTATGATGAATAATGGGTTCAAACAGTGGATTATGAACATATTCCTTTTAGATGTCGCAGATGCCATGAGCATGGACACTTTTTCAGGGATTGCCCTCTCAATAAAATAGAGAATAAGAGCAAAGATACCACCATGAAAGATACTGAAAGCTTTCATAAAGTGAACCATAAAGGAAAAGGGGGAAAAAGGGGACTTAAGCAACATCAAGTAGAAAGGCCTCAGGTCAGTCTTAACAGGTATCAAGTGCTCGAAGAAGAATAAGAGAGAAAAGAAGAAAATCATAGCACGGAGGTAAGTCCAGAGGAGAAGGAGGAAGAGGAATACAAGGAGCACATAAAGGATGATAATAAACAAGAAGAGGCTATGATGAGTGATGTAGAACTCGATATGGACTAGGACATGACCCAGAGCGAGATGGAAATGGAGGACCATGAGTTACAGGAGATTCTTGAGAGAGAAAACCTAGACTTGGAAGGGTTCTTAAAACAAGGAACCATGGGAGGGGTAGACTCGTTACCTCAAGAGGAGTTCAATAGAGTACAACAACTGTACTTATGGAAAACCAAGAATACAGGGATGGTCAGGTAACGTAATATTTCAAAATAGAGGAACGAAGGAGTGAAAACTTTGAAAAACATACCAGGATTAGCACCTAGAGGTCCAGGTAAGAAAAGAGGAAGAAAAGAGCAGAATGAGTTGTTGATGGAATGTGGAAAGATAATGATAGATTCAGGTAAGATGAAAGATCTAATGAGTTACTCCTTCACAAATCTTTAATGATGAAGTTCACTTGTTGGAATATAAGGGGTCTTGGTAGTAAAAGGAAGAAAATATTAATTAGTAATAGAATGAAGCAAGAAGCTCCAGATATGATTTTTATCTAGGAAACTAAATGTTCCATTCAGAAAGTTAAAGAATTATACAGTAAATGGCTCAATTGTTTTGAGTTTTTAGAAGTCAAGGCAGAAAATGCAGCAGGTGGAATTCTTACTCTTTGGAACCCCCAAAGATTGGGATAATAGATGCTGAGGGTTCTAGAAATTACTTATCAGTGATTATTCAACCTGTGGGAGATAGGGAGATCTATCTGGTCATGAATGTTTATCGCCCTTTGAAAATGGATGATAAACTCAGATTTATAGATTCTCTGGTGGATCTTAGAGCTAGATTTGGAGATATACCCTGGATTTTAGGTGGTGGTTTCAACATGATCAAATCACTTTCAGAGAAAAAAGGGGGTACCAGATCCCTAAATAAAGACTCCTTAGCCTTTCAAACTTTTATGGACTCTATGAAGCTAGTTGATATTTTTTCCAGTAATGGTCTCTTTACTTGGAACAACAAAAGAGGAGGAGAGTCTCTAGTAGCTTCAAAGTTAGATAGATTCATCATCTCAGAGGACCTTATGCTCAACAATAAGGAAATGGTAGTGAGTATTCTCCCCTTTGGAGGATCAGATCACTGGTAGGTCGAACTGGAGGTCAGAGGCATAGGAACCCCCAGGAATAGACCTTTCAGATTTGAAACTATCTGGCTCTCCCATCCATATTTCATCAACAACATTTCAGGTTGGTGGTCTGAAGATTTACACATTCAGGGTACAAGTATGTACCTTCTTCAAAAAATATTAAAACATATAAAATGAAGGCTAAAAGATTGGAACAAGAATGAATTTGGTAATATTTTTGAAGGAAAAAAAGCTGTGGAAAACAAATTGCAGGAACTAAACCAAGTCCTTATCTCGACTGGCTTTGACAAAGTCGGAAATGAGAAAGCTAACAAACTCCAGCAAGAATGGGAGAACTTTTGTAAACAAGAAGAAATATTTTGGAGACAGAAATCTAGAGTGCAATGGCTAAAAGAAGGAGAGAAAAACATCAGATTCTTCCACAGATCCACCTTGGTAAACATAGCCCACAACATAATCTCTTCAATCAAGGATGAGGGAGGGCAACTTCTTAGTTCCCACGAAGACATAGAAGCTGTGCTTGTCCAGCACTTTCGTGGGATAGAAAATGAAACCATCTCGGACAGAGAGAATTTCATCAGGATTTAATAAGACATATACCCAGACTAGTGTCTAGAGAGGATAACTTTAATCTCAATAGGCCAGTGACTGAAGAGGAGATCAGTGAGGTCCTCAAGGAAATGTATAATGGTAAAGCACCAGGCCCCGATGGTTTCAATGTTGATTTCTTCGAAGCTTGCTGGAATATTGTTAAACAGAACATTCTAAATGTAGTGGAAGATTCCAGGAGGAATAGAACTATTCTGAAAGCACTCAACACCTCTTTCATCTCTTTGATCCCCAAACAAGATAATGCCCTCACTCCAGATAAGTTTAGACCCATAGCATTGTGAAATGCGGTTTACAAGATAATATCCAAGGTAATAGCCAACAAACTCAAACCTCTTTTGCCCACTCTTGTGTCTAGGGAACAATCTAGCTATGTGGAAGGCAGGCAAATTCTCAATAATATCATTCAAGCACAGGAGGTGGTGTACTCACTGACTAGCAAAAGGAAGGCGAGAATGATCATGCAACTAGACCTAGCCAAAGCTTATGAAATGTTGAATTGGACCTATATTAAGAGGGTTCTTATTGCTTTTGGGTTTGATCACAACTGGGTTAGATGGGTCATGGCCCTGGTTACTTCTCCCAGTTTTTCTATTTTGGTAAATGGTTCTCCTTTCGAGACTTTTATTCCTTCAAGAGGACTTAGGAAGGGTGATCCACTCTCTCCCTTTCGCTTCATTCTCATGATGGAAGGACTGGGCCAGTCCATCAAGTAGGCAAAGATAGATGGCAAAATCAAAGGTCTACAACTTTCTGAGAATGGAGAGTCCTTAACTCATCAACAATTTGTGGATGATACCATGTTGTAAGGAATCCCTACTGTCAAGGAGGCTCTAGCATACAAACAACTTCTAAGCAAATTTTCCATGGCTTCAGGTATGGAGATTAATCTTTCCAAATCCAATTTTTTTTTCTTTAATACCAATATTGCTATTCAAAGTAATATCTCCAGAATTCTAGGCTTTCAAAGGGATTTCCTTCCTTCAAAATATTTGGGTGTTCCTCTAACTACTAAACCTCTGCATAAGAGCATATGGGAATCGGTGATTAACAAGATGCAGGATAAAATCAGAAATTGGACCATCTGAACTTTAAATTTGGCTGGTAGATTGGTACTTACGAAGGCTGTTTTTCAATCTATCCTAGTTTTCATGCTTTCAGCTCTCCCTGCACCAAAAGGAGTGTTACAACAATTTAGATCCATTCAAAGAGATTTCCTCTGGGGAAAGGGGGAGAATAAAAATAAATGGGCCTTAGTAGCCTGGGACAAGATTTGCAAACCTAAAAAGCATGGAGGTCTTGGTTTGGACGATCCAGAGATTCTGAGCAGGGCTCTTGGCGCTAAAATTTGGTGGCGTTGGGTAAAAGAACCAAAGGCTCAGTGGGGTAGTATTTTGAAAGAGAAATATGCTAGTACTTGGCAAATTAACGATCATATAAGGATGTCTGGAAGTATAAAGGGATCATATATTTGCAATAAGGCATGGGAGGATAGAGGCTTAGTTCAAAAGAATAGCTTCTTGAAATCAGAGAGGGAGATTTGGCACTATTTTGGGAAGACAAATGGCAACAGGAACTGATTATGTTAAAAGAGGATTTTAAGAACCTCAAGATAGAGACAAACATCATAGGGCTATCTAAGGTTAAATATTTTTGGGATCAAACTAATAATGCAGGAAAATGGAGAAATTGGAGGAATATTGTCCACAAGGAGGATAGCCCCTTAAAAGCTAAAGGAGAAGCTCTTATGAAAATTTTGGAACAAAGGAAGATTCTAGTAATAGGGGGACATTGTTATAGACATTTTTGGGCACTTCAACCCCAATAACAAATTTCCATAAACTGAAGGCTCTTAAGTTCCTAAAAGTGTTGCTTCACTACCTAAAGGAACAAGGTCAACTAATTACATCATCTCCCAGAAGTTCTCCACTAAAAACTTCTCGAAATGGTCAAAATGGGACCATACCGAATGCCCAATGCAGAGAGTGCAATTCATAGCACCTAATACACACGGGAGGTGCGATGCATACTGAAAAGTCCTTCTACAGGGTGTGATGGACGAGAATAGACAAGTGGCAGAGACAGTTTGCTAAGTGGATGATCAGGGAATCTTCTAGAAACTTCTCATATGACACTTGCCTCTCAGAATTCGCTCAAGGATGAGTAAGAGATCAATGAAATATCCAAGTGGAACCAAGAACTATCAGAGAGATGACACTAATAAAAAACCCAAAGCTGACTCACACCTTTGCAAAAATCTATAGATGGATCTCTCATCCCAGAGATCCAGAGAAAAGAGGCTGGAATTTTGTAATCTATAGAGAAGTGTTGTCAGTATTCTTGTGTACATTCACAGTGTTGGGTGATTTTTCTTTGCTTGAGGTGAAAGAAGGGGTTCTTAGCTGGAGGATGATGTTGGGTCAGAGCTGCTCATGGTTGTAATCCTCTTGCTACTTTTATCTGAATAAAGCTATTCTTGTTTCCTTCCATATCCTAGTGTTCTTGTTTATATATGCTTGTATATGGTTAATGTACATCTGATCCTACATTATTTGTGAATTTAGATCCTTGTTTCTTGCATAGTAGTATGTTGCCGTGATTCTATAGGCCTTTTGAAGCTGAGCAGCAGGTAGTAAAACTCTATCAAGAAGGAGAGCGAATCGAGCACAAGACTCAGGTTGGCCCTCTTGGTTCTCCTCTCATCTATTTTCATAAAAGGAATCAACAGTAGACTTTGATTGTTTGTTTCTAAGATAGCCACACATCTTAGTGGGAATAGCAGTATTTGTGTGGACACTATTCCCGTATAACAAAATGGCGAGTCCACTGGGGATCGACTAGATTACTTGTTAGCCTATCTATCCTTGTTTCTTTTATAAACATACAGACAGAGCCTGAAGTCAAGCCAGCTAGCCTTCAAACTACATTTGTCATACAAATGAAAAGTAGATCAATGTTGCTCCAGTCAATCTCCAAGTTTTTGTTTATAAATTAAATAATAGATTTGCAAGCAATCTAATTGCCCTAAGTAGTGGCTTTAGTAACCTCTTAAATCACCCTTGTGTTTTTACATACATTGATCTGTACTTATTCAACTCAAACACTTGAACTAAACTGCAAACTGTGAGTTAAGTCTCATTTAGAGTCTCGCACAGTAACCATCACACCCTACCTTCAAGGTAGCCTGTATGATCGCACTTCCCGAATGGAGTAACTGCGCTGCATACTGAGTTCACTATGTAACAGGTGCGATGGTCAAGGAGGACTGATTTTACCCTTTGAATGTGGATTTTTCTCACTATTTTCAGTTTTATTCAAGATTTTTTGCTGTCTGTAATCAGTGTGTTTCTGTGAATACTCCCTTATCTTGCATTATTCCGCTCCTTAGTGCAAAGAACTATAAACGTTTTATGTATTTTGCGTTGTTTTAGTTCTCTTTTTCAAAAAATAACATAGTCAAACTATCGTCTATAGATCTGAAAGTGTCGTAGCTATCGTTTTCAGTTTTAGAAAACAATCACATTGTTTTATATAGTTGATTATATAGTTATCATTGCATAAGACTTGATTTACTAGTTTTGAAGTGTCGAAAAGCAATTTCCATTTCAAAATCGCAAAGTGTCTCTCTTGTTTTCACTTCGTTTTGAAAAAGAATTTTGCTGAGTACAGTCGCTTTAAAAGTATTTCAATTTTGCACATAGTTTTCTTAGTGTCATTTACACATTAAGGGAACTGAAAATCAATACATGCATGTGCATTTGCATCTTGAATGCTTGGCTTGATTTAGGACTGTGCATATTAGCGTGTGCTCTGTGCTATGTGAAGAAAAGATGCTTGACTTTATTCCCCTTAGTAGCTAGGATTTTCATTGCTGAAAGACGATAAAACATCTATTTATCATCTTAGACTGCATTTAGGAATTATACATACATCACGTGGTGAACCTGAAAGGCAAACTGCTAAGAAAGATCAACTTAAAATAAATCTCAATGAATCTAACAATGCTTTGGAACTTAACGTAACATCTAGAGGTCTAGGCTAGAGATGTATTCTGGCGTTGTAAAGCCTGGTAACTGTTGTTTTCAGTGCTGGTTGGGTGCTTCCTCCACTCTGAGATGATAAGTGCCAGTATGGACTTGTGCTCCCACGTACCGTCGCGTATATATTGGGAGACCACTATAGGCTACATACTTTATCCTTAGGAAGCCGTGTCTGTCACCCTATCGATCGTAATACACCGAACACAGCATTCAGGAAGACTGATTGCCGTACCGTAAAAAGTATTCTGTAGTTTTACGATTGGTTTGGTAATCCTCTCTGCCTAGATCTCCAGAGAAGTCTATTTTTCTCCTTTTCAGACTCCTTAACAGAAAAGGTCCTCTGAGCGCTTGTCACTTCAAGCTCAATAAAAATTGAAGGCGACTAGAGTCATCTTTTGTTTTTTCTCGACTCTTAAAAATTGAAAAAACAAGTTGTGTCAAAGCGTCTAAAATTCATTTAATTTGAAAAACATTTTCCCCTTTTATTTTGAGTTGATCAAGTAATCCGCAATTATGGAAGAAAGTAAATCAAAACCCCGTCGTTCACGGAGACTTACGAGTCAACCATCATTGACTCCAGAAGCGAAGCCATTCCAGACGAAGCGAACTCATTTAAAAAGATCAAAGTCCCCTAGGTTGGTTGGAGCAAGCACTCCAACATCCTCAGAGACTTCGGCTACTCCGAACATTTCTGGGATCCCTGTCTCTATGGAAGAAATTCCGCAACAACAACAGGACATTACAACTGATCCTAGTGTGATGATTAACACTTCTATTCCTGAACCGGTTCTGTCTACGACCGATTCAGAAGGTGTTACTCCCCAACCGTCTGCTACTATAGGACTTACATCTTCTTTGGAACCAGAAATATTTTACAGACCTGACGGTCTACCTCTTCCTCCTAGATTGATTGCCATAGAAGATATTGTGGAAGATCCTCCGTCTAGCGCTCCAATGCAACTTGGAGCTGGGATCACCCTATATCCTTCTTCATCAGAAAATATTCACCCACCCTCGAAAGTTCTTGAAGAATCACTGAGGAATGTTTTGGATAGAATTAACATGTCTAAACAACCGTCAACATCAAGGACTGTGTCACTCGACACAACAACAACGGAAGCCCCTTCTGCTATTCCGACAATGTTTACCAGTGTGCCATCTGTCCCAACTAGTTTTCAATCACTGGATGGAGTCCATCCGGGGGCTATTTCGACAGTATGGACTGTTCCCATTCGTTCATCCAGAATTATATTTGGAATCTCTTACGTTGAGTCTCGACAAATTGATCCATCACAAGGTCAATTTGGGCAAACTAGTCCCCAAAGGAAAATTATTCCTTTGAGCACTGGATTACCATCGTATGGAGGGCCATATACCCTTTCATTGTCTTCCCCAGAAAGACAACCATGCGTGAGTTCGCAACAAAATTTGGGTTATGCTGGAATCACAACTAGCGGTTGGGTACTAGTCCTGTCTCAACAACCAAGAGTTGTATGCTCAATACAACAAAGTTCACCTATGACAAAAATCCCCACTATGCCGGCTATTGTGGCTATATCGCAAGTACAAGCGTCACCAATTGTATGCCAACCTCAAGTTTCGTAGTTGGAAATACAACAATCTCTTGTAACTCCGACACAACCACAATCACCCACTAGTTGAATGGCACAAGTTCAAATGGGGAACCCCAACCCCAATCTTGGTCAAACAGTCAGTGCTGGACAACAGTCCATGGCTTCACAACCATGGCTAGTGCAATACCAACAACTGCAATTCTAGCAAGCCTTGCAAGGATATGGGCAACAAGTCTTTGCGAGTAATGGGCAGCAGTATCAACCATATCATAATGGTTATGCCCATCAACCTTACCAAAGTTACCAACATCAAATGCATTATGCTGGTATGCAAAGACCGATTGCTAAAACTATTTCTTCTTATCCTAGGTATGCTCAACCAAGCCTAAATCAACAGTTTCCCTTCGTGGCAACTCTAGAGTTACCAGATCTAAGTCGACTAACGAACGATCCAATTGCCTACGCCCCTTGGTGGCCGGCGATCCCGCATAAAATTCCGTCAGATATTCCTAAATTCAATGGAAATCCAGGCAAAGACCCATCAAATCATGTGATGACCTTTCATCTATGGTGTTTTTCAAACACTCTCAATGATGATTCGATTCAGCTTCTCCTCTTTCAGCGCACGTTAACTGGTCCAGCAGCAAAGTGGTATATCGAACTGCCTAGAGCTTCATTTGATAACTTCAATAGCCTAGCCACAACCTCTTTAACTCATTTTCAATTACCTATTAGGTATGAAACATGAACTGAGTTTCTTACCAATTTCAAACAAATGACAACCGCTCACATATCCGATCATATTCATGAGAGGCGGCGTCGTCGTAGAATGGTAAAAATATATGTTCCTGATCAGCTATTGGCTGAATGGTTTATTAAGTCACTGTTACCCTCTATTACAGAAGATGTGGCAAAGGGGGGAGTCGTCAGTGAAGAGCAAGTCATTGCTCATGCACAATATCTAGACTTGATCTATACTCAGTCTGACATGCTCTGCGATAAAATCCCTGATGCTTTTAGACCAGAATTCTCCATCCCTCCGCCTCCTAAATCAAACAAGGACTCTCATGCCGACGATGGTGTGATAGGCACACCAAGCACTAAAACCACAAAGGCCACGACCAAAAATGCCCGCATGGTTTTGAGTCAAGATGCAAATGAAGAATTTCTAGCCTCAGAATTAAATGTTGTGTCAACAGACAAAGGCAAAGAAACCAAGCAACCAGGAGGCAAGAAGAAAAAAAAAGGGAAGAAGAAAAACCAGGGAGACTCATCTCCTAGGAAACCTTCTGCAAACCCTTATGGGAATGTGAAACCCAAAAATCCATGTCATATATGTGACGAGGATCACTGGACATGGGACTGTCCATTTAAAGAAGAACTTAGAAAATCTTTCAAAAGTTCAAAAACCTTGGCTGTATTGACTGATCCGTTTCCGAACCCAAGAACGAATATGGTTGCTAATGAAAATGCTTCCCCATCCCAAGTGCTAATGTTGTCAGTCTCGAAGCAACTGAATGACACTCTTATAATGACAAGGAGTAAAGATTACGAGAATCCACAGATGTTGAACAACAAGGACAATGAACAACCTAGTAGTTCAACTACGACTTCAACAGAAGTCGTGCCACCCATCATTCCTGAATTAATAGTAAAACCGCCAAAGGGAGTAGTACACAAATTGACGTTGAACCCTCGTGCCTGAGCAACACAACACTATAATATAGTGGAGGATTTAGCCCAATCGCCATCTGCGATGTCGACTCTTGAAGTGTTGCAAAATTGCCCCTCCCAAAAGCAGGCTTTATTGTCAGAAATAGGTTGGATTGACCCAACGGATTCCAATCTTGTATCTTTTAATCATAAAGGATACGACCCTCAGTTACCAGCTCAACTAGC
>APFE031457260.1:0-40748 GCA_000404065.3 Pinus taeda | reverse complement strand
CACACCAAGTTTCAGAAGATGTGGCTTGGACCATTTCAGATCTGTGAAAAGATAGGCCATTCGACCTTCATGCTACAAGATTTATCAGGGTTGAGAGATTCTCTCCCTGTTAATGGTCTGATCTTAAAGAAATTTTTCAATTGAGGAGGTAACCCCTTCTCCTTTTAATAGCATTTTTGTAGTTTGTAGCAACATTAGAAAATAAAGCTGTAAGGTATCTTCTATTTGACCTTTGCTGCACTCAAAGAGTTTCTCAAAACAAGCAGTGCGATATTTACTTTTAAATAAATAGAAGTCTTAAACAAAAGGAATGATTTCTAGGAAATTACATGTAATTGCATTCTGAAACTACACTACAATCCTAGTGAATCCCTCTCGAAGTTTATAAATATTGTAAATATTTTTAGATTTTTCAAATTGGTTACAAGAAGGTTATCAATATCAAAATAGAAGCTAATCCAAATTCAGCATCTCTAACACTTACCTTGTCATCCAACCTCTCTTAAGGAGAAAATTGTCTAACCCACTTACCCAAGTTTGTGATTACTCAGAGTGTAACTCCAAGAATACTGGATACAAAAGATAAGAGGTCTTATTACAAGCTTGCTTACGGGAAATAGTTTAGCCGACATTACCAATACTGCATACCAAAATAGGGTAATGGCTTCAATTGTAAGATAAGGGGTCTCATCACGAGCCAGCTTGTTCGGTTATATTACTACCAATGAATGGCATTGTCACTTAACTGGCCACCACACCAGGGCAATGGCATTTTATCTTGCAAAATAACAGAAAAAGAAAAGAAATACAAAATGTGAAAAACATATTTTGAATTCATTCTGTTAATCATGCTATAATGTGAATGGGACAATAGACAATGATATGGTTAAAAGGTATCCCTGCCGAAACTATGGACGTTTGCTGGCAGCAAAGGCTCTACCTATGACAAAGGAGTTAATTTTAATAGCTGACTTGGAAAGATTTTCTGTTTTATCAATACCAACCAACAAACGCCAATTTAAAATCTAGAATGTATCTATTTTTAACAAAAGAGGAAATTAGCAAAGAAAGTTTTGTTTTGTCTAGAATGCAACTATACCTAGTTATATTAGAATTTTTCTCTTTTGATAAAATTTCTATTTCAAAAAAGTTTAAGTATTTCTATACTTTTCAGAGATAATTGTTTCTTCCAGCGAATCGCCAATTGTTGTGCCCTACAACAACCCCCCATTTAATATCATTACTATTTCAAAAAAAACCATAATATGAAATGGGTCCCTTTTTTTTAATTTTTGTTTTTAAATTGGTATCAATTAAAGTTCTATTTCAAAAATGCATTTTCAATAAAACCAATCAAAAACCTCAACGTAAAATGATTTATCTTTATCATTGCGATAAAGCGATCGCAAGATCGCATATTGCAATGACAAAAGGAACACAACTTGAGGACATTTTGATTTGCTCCGATGCGAAATCGCTATCGGGTATCGGCGAAGCATAAAGTAACACAATTAAGAACCCCTTACTCCGATGTGATGTGATATTGGCAATCGGCGATCGACAATCGACAATAATGCCTAAACGCAAATAAACTCCCTCTCGCTCCGATGCGATGCGATATTGCTATCGGCGATTGGTATTTGACCATGCACACATTCTTAACTGCCCCACTCGCTACTCCCGACGCGATGCGATATCGCTATCGGCGATCGGGGATTCCAAATGGAACCAAATCAATAAATAAGGATTTTCCTGACGCTCGATTGCGAAAAGGGCAAAAGCACAGTTTTCAAAGTAAAATCATAAAGGAAATTTAATACGATTTATTTGTAATTAAGGCAATATCTTTTGAAAAGCCGCTCATCCGCGTTCAACTGCCAAATCGCCCAAGGCATGCTTCAAATAAATCATTTGGCCATTAACCGAAGCGACTGGTATTAATGAGATTGACAGGCCTTAACGGCCATTTAATGAAAACAACAAGCTTGCGATCTATTCACAAATTTGATCCGAAAGCCGTCTTAAGTCAATCAATCACCATGAATGCATCAAGATATATATACTTCGGTCTATTCAATTCATGTTATTGTTTCCTGTATTACGCCTATCTTTCACTCTGTGCAGAATTCTTCCGCAGAGACAGATTTGAGTGGAATGGGAAAGAAGTCCAAAAAGACTACAATGCCTACCGCTTCGCCAGCCGCAGGGCAATCTGTTGTTGATTCAGGCAGTAAAAAGAAAGGGCTTATATCAGATACTACGTGCCTGGGACTTACCAGAGCCACTTGGCAAGGAACATATAATTTGATTGAAGCCGAAGAGCCGAAAGTGACCGGGATACAAGTCTCATGCGATAGTACTAGAAAATTTGAGGCTAATCTAAAAGACTTGGCCAATTCTTTTCTGCACAGAATAGCGGCCCGGGAGCAAATTCTCCCATATATGGATGTGGTAAGGAGGGCAATCCAAGAGATCCCAATTACCGACAGAATGTTCAGCACTGCAGATGGGAGGATTTTCGGTTCTTTTTGAGCCGCAGATCTAAGAAAAATGTATCATCTGCCGGCAGAAGAGAAAAAGTATAACACGGCATTTCTAGAGAAATTCCGAGCAAAAAACGAGACTGAGTCCGAACCAATTCGAGGCTGGAGACAAAATCCAGCAAAGCAAAAGCATGAATCCTCGGGTAAGTACTCAGTCGACTCTTTATGTTCTCCTTACTGCTATGCTGGAATTATGATGTGTAGACTATGGGGATTACATGACTCCGCCAATTTTACCATAGAAATGTTCCCCTTAATGGAGGCGGCATGTAGTGGCGAGATTATAGATTGGGCGGATATATTATCCAATAAGTTAGCCAAGGCCATTCTTAATTTCAGATTTAATTCTTGCGTCACAGAGAGGTTCATTCCGCCATTTTATTATAGTGCCTATGTGTTGGATGTTTTATGTTTTAATTTTGATTTTCCTGTGCTCGAATGGAGGTGGACGTTGCAAGACCCCACACCCATCCACATATATCATCAAAAGTTGTGGAAGACCAACTACAAACACCACCTATATCAAATCTGCAACGATTTCATGTTGCTGATTCATTACTCCCTTTTTGATAAACCTGCCCCGAAGATTTCTGAACAAGCAGGGGTGGATTTAACCGCAGTAGCAAGTTGGTTCGGAGAAGAGAAATTCACCTACATTAGAGTTTTTGGCAGTCAGGCCAGGCCCCATGTGCTCCCACTATACATCCCTGATAAGTTACTTGCCAGGGAAGTAGCTTATCAAATCAATGCCGAACTCAGACCCTGAAAAAAGCAAAAAAGCATGTTTGGCCCTCCTTTCCCCTGTGAATTGGAATTTACACCCTGCATGATATCAAACATGCAGAGAAGGAAGCTGGGAAGATAAATTTGCTGACTCTAGCTACTCTGCCAAGTAGGCAGTATGATCCAAGGAAAATCACTTACAATGCGCTCGACCAGGCCAGATTGGCCAAGGTCGAGCATAAAGAAGACAGATTCGAGGATTTGTTTGCATTGGCCGAGTCGCTATGTCAAGTTAAATCGCTTGCCAGAAATGAATACAACGATGAGGGGCTAGCCGAATTTAACAGAATTAGAGAACAGAGGTTGCAAACTCTGCCTCTAGACCTATTAGCAACTACTCTGACGACGAAAAAATCAAGAGAGCCTGAGCAACAAAGTAATACGCAACCTCCTACTACATCAAAGCAGCAGGAGGAAGTGCATAATCAGAGGTAGGAAGAAACCCAGGAAAATGTGTAGCGGCAGGATGAAACCCAAGCGAAAACTCAAGAAGAGAGCAGCTCGAAAGTTAATGATGATACACAAATTGATCCGAATTTGCTCCAGCAATGGCAGCAATTCAACTCAATTATTGGCAACCTAGAATGCTTGAAATATGATGAGGTTTCTAAAGAGGGCGACACACAGGAAGCGACATCAAAACAGGTTTCGGGCGAAACCAGTGACCCACCCAAATCAAAAGAAACAGAAATAATTCCTAAGGATCCATCGGGCGAAATCATTTTGCAAATAGAAGAGATTCCCCCCTTGGATGTATTCTACAGCCCAAAGCATAAAGCTGTTGTAAAGCGACAGAGGAAGAGGAGAAGAGCTGATCAACCTTCTCTATTTCCTGAATTAACAGTAACGGGCAATGTTGTGTGGAAAGAGGAATTTGATCCCTTCGATGACTTAACAAAGCTATCGCAATACGCTGGAGCATATTCGGCGGCGACCATTGATAAAGCATCAGAGGTGAGCAGTTTATTAAAAGCGAAAGATCAATACATCTTTTCGCTACAGGCTGAATTATCGGAAGTTCAGCAGAAGGTAGAGCAGGCGGAGCAGGAATTGCTAGTACAACAGCAAAACAATTATTAGCTGACTAAGCAATTACAAGAGGAGAAACAGAGGATTGACGAGAGCGCAATCCAAAGGCAAAAGGAGCTATCGGCAGCATTGGAGCAATTAAAAATATCAACTAAGGGAACGATAAAATCTAAAGATGAGCAAATCACTCAATTATCAACTCAAATTGAGCAAATGAAAAGGCTCCCTCAGGTAGATGAATTTAAAGCAGAGGTGCTTCAATTAAATAAGGCATTGATAAATCAGGTTAAGCTCCTATGTCAGCAATTTACCCAGGCAGAGCCATTGTGCGAGTTGGTAGCATCCATAAGCGAAAAGGTAGAAAAGGCAAGGACAGATTTGGATCAGGCCGAAGAAACAATGACAAGTTTTCTGGAATGGCAAGATTCCGATCAGGGCCAAGCGACTAATCTACCAAGAATTCTGGAATCGCACAAAGAAATACTATTCATAGAATGGCAATCACAATTAATGAAGGCAGAAAGAGAGATTTTTAGATGCAAAGAAACCACTGGTAATTTGGTTGAATTAGTAAATAATACGCTTTATTTGTCTAATATGATTTCCAAATGTACTCTAGGCCAATTAACATCAACAAATATGTTGTAGCATTCATGCTACCCGGAGCTGGAGAAAAGTGGAAGATTAATCGCGGTGATCAACAGTTTAACATGGGATGCCTATTGGTTCTTCTTAGTGAAGCCATACAACCAAAGATCTGCCTTAAAATGCCTTACAGATGCTATCGGGTATATCATACCCGACATTCAGGATGCCACCTTTGCTGCCCAATTCAGCTTGCGCCTCAACAGACCGCCAGAAGTGGAACCGATGCTTGCGATAAGCCAGCTCAGGTTTAAAGGCAAACAACCTAAGTCATGATTCACATCGCCGACTGCCAGATCGCCCCAAGGAGATAGATTGCATTTACTGATGACAATTTAGTAGGATTTTGTTTCATAGATTTTTTTAGCTTAGTAGTATTTATAAACCCTTTCATGCATTTAGAAAGGGTCATAAAGTTTTGTATATGACTTAAACCCTGAAGTTGCATTATTGTACTTCAGGGATATTCTTTTATGCAACTGGACCAATTATTCTGAGTTTAATGAGGAAGGTTTTTATGCAAATGTGCACTATTGTATTTGTTTAAAAGCATTTCTGTGTTGAAGGAAGAATCGTGAATAGCGATTGATATCTAGGATTGATTAGCAGCTCACATGGTACTATTATCTGCGTCTGTACTCATTCCTCTTATAGGAATTGTTATTTAATCGCTCTTTCTATTATCGCTTATATATATATATATATATATATATATATCTATATATATATATATATATATATGTGTGGGTGTGTGTTAGTGTGTGTGTTGTGTGTGTGTGTGTGTGGTGTGTTGTGTGGTGTGTGTGTTGTGTGTGTGTGTGTGTGGTGTTGTGTGTGTGTGTGTGGGTGTGTGTGTGGTGTGTGTGTGTGTGCTTTTCGCAGCATCCTTTATGCATCCCGCTATTGGTTGTTTGTAGCATGCTTCTCTTTCAATCGTATATATGTATCGATGATATAAATAGTGAATGCAGTAATTTGTATTAATCGCTTCATTTTGACTATTCATATGAAGTCATCTTTGAATGATTGAATATCTTATGTTTATTTTACAGAGTCATCTATATGCCTGTTAAATAGATAAGGATTATTTAACGCTGCATTCCGAATGAATAAGTTGTTCCCGGGATTAGTATTAGTTTCCCTATTTTTGTCAATAGAATAAGCTAGTCGCCTATCATCAAAATCAAACTATTCATCACCATCCATCCCTTTTATTCATTATCGGGAAACTGGTCCTGTTATCTCCAGTTGGAGCCACCATCCCAAACGAAAAAGGAGCTGTACCAAGGTCCGGACCGGGTGGTCATCCCCCAATGTTGTTGCAGCAATTTTCGAGGCATCAACAGAAGCCTAAGTCCAAACTAGAGTCATAGTGTCTTTGACATCTTAATGTTGGTGTCCAACAACAAAATCCACCACCCTCTATGACAACTAAAACCTCTCGTAACCCCAAGTACCAAAAAACCAATCCTCATGTCCCCTCTATGTTCCCCCAAGCCAAAGGAAAAAATCCCACTTGGGAACTCCTCTAGGAGTTTATCCTCATCCCTAATCCCCAGAACCTTCCCCTTCTTTAATGCCACCAACATTCATTTATTCTCTAAAGCCATTCGCACCTATCATCTTATCCTCAAATTAACTTGTTGGGATAATGTAGTGTTTCAAAGATAAGAAAAATTAAAATAATAAAATAATAAATATATGTAATAAAATAATAATAATTTCTAAAGGTTAGGGAAATCAAAATGGATTGGTGAGAATCGTAATAATCCAATATTAATTTAATCATAATAATTATAAATTATTAGTTATTTAGTAATCTTTATTAAGATTCAATCATTTAATTATCTAGGTGGATTTGTGGCCACTAGCCTATTCCACTTGGATCCCCACCATTGTCTCTTTTCAGTTTCCTTAATTGTAGCACAACTTACCATTTTTCTCAGCTTTTCGGGTCCTAAACTTCCGGAGATGTTTTAAAGGAGTAAAAGATATTTTTAAGGAAACAAAGAGCCCATAAAATTCCCAAACTAGCTTCCTTGTTTGATTTTGGCCTCCTCTTCGAGGTTTTCAAAACGAGGTATTATGATAGCCAAATGAAGATCGTATGCCAAAGTGATGACCCTGGGAATTTTGATGTACCAATTTACCCAAACGGGAACCACAGTTTTGGCACTTCATTTCCTAGGGTTAGGTTTTTGGATGTTTATGCTTTTTCATTGTTTCTTAATAATAAATAGGCCTTTGAGCCTCATTGTAACACAGTTCAGAGGCATGTAAATGCCACATCTCTTCTCAAAGTTAAGCTACCATTGCTCGAGCTAGTTTATTTTTATTTATGTATGTAAGCATATTTCAGTTCTTTGATATTAATGAAATGAAGTTTTATTTCTACCACATCTTTGTGTATATGGGGTTTCTCCGTATTTTTTTGCATTCCTACATAAGTCCGAATCATTTAATGAACCAATAATTGAGCTTAATTATCAATCAAACTTAAAACTGCTCATACAATACTAATGTATCCTTGCAAGGTGTAGGTATTTAGCTATCATACACATACAATGTACATGTACTTATAACTCTTATAAGAATCAATCACAGAAGTCAATCACTTAGTAGGAAGGTTAATAACTTAATATAATATAATATTATCACAAAGTGGAAACCACCTGAACGGATGGATGAAGAATCAACCAACCATTTTGATGATTGAAGAAAATAAATGTAGAATGTGAGGAGATAATTTTCATAGCTACTATATGTTCGAAGGAATATGAGCCTACTGATATTGTTTCATAAGGACAAACAAGGGGAGTGGCCATTATATGGAATTCTAAAAATATATAGATTATGGATATGTTTGCCTTCTATATAATAATAACCATGAAAGCCTATAAGGCCATATGACATGCGCTTCTTACCCAATGTTTCTAGACCTACTTTACAAAAAAACAAATATAAGTTTATAAGCCCCCCCAACAATATACAACTCCTAATAAGGACAACAACAAAGATTTTAGGAGGATATTTCAGATTAACTAAATGTTTATGAGTAACCCCACAGCAAATAGATCCATATCTATTCACAAGGTTTGAATGAATCCATGAAAGTCTTAGGTATAGATATCAACTAGTCTAAATCTTATATTTTCTTCTTTAACACTCTTGTAGGGTAGACTCATGTTGTTAAATTTCTATAATGCAAGTGACGTAAGATTCCATCAAATTCCTTAGGAGCACCACTAGTTGACAACTCCTTAAAAACAAACCCTTCATTTGAGTTAATAAAAATGAATGAAAAACTTACCAAGTGGAAATTTGATTCTCTTAATGTAGATCAAATTATTCTTCTAAAATAGATCATTCATTCTCTCAAGTATTATATTTGTTTCTACAATGATAGTTACCAACTCCATTCTAAACTCCTTTTGAAACATTCAAGATTATTTCTCTAAAACAGAGATCAAAAGAAAAATGATGAACATTAGTTCCTTGAGACAACGATTCCCTTTTTGTATTCAAGCTTCTGTGATCCATAATGAATTAAGCAAAGTCTAATCTTGGTCTAATCTTGTCTCGATTAGGGTCTTGACTCATTTTTATAATTTTTGACTTCCCTCCGTGTTTAGAGTTTGACCTTGTTTTTTTTTCTTTTTCTTTTTTAATACATTAATTTAAATATTACTTTTCAAAAACTAGTTATTTAATATAGTGGCTACTTATTAATATTTGTTTTTAATAAATTAATAAACTAATATCATAATTTAAATTTTATTTTTTAAAAACTAGTAATATTTGGTTTTAATAAATTAATTTAAATATTATTTTCAAAAATTAATAATATTTATCTATTACTTAATAATATTTGGTTTTTAATATATTAATAAATTAATATCATAATTTAAATATTATTTTCAAATATAATTGTTACTTGAAATTATTTATATGATTTCTACTAAAATATTTTGTTTAATACAAGCATTCCTCTTTTTACTATAAATTATAACATTCATTATCCACTCTAATATATATTACAAAAACATTAACATCTTTTTTTATTTAATAATTAAAGCTTTAAATAACATTAAAATAAAATTAAAAATAACGCAACATAATTACACTTTTATGATATTTTCAAATTTTCTTAATTCTCTGCCCAAATGCAATATGTATTTCTCCTTACATTGAATCCAATACCACATTAAACCGATTCTTGTATATTAGAAAAAGTATTTGAACATAATATATAAAATCACTTTATTCAGAAATATTTCTTAAATACTATTAAAGAAGAATTTTATTCTTTATTAATGCAATAGTCTAATTTGTAAATGAAATATTTTTCAATTAAAATTTATTAAAATCTAATTTAATTTCAAGATTTTTTATTGTTTGTTGTATCCAGTATTTTGTGATTTATAATGAATAAAACAAAGTCTTTCATTAGAAATCACATAAGAGAAATTTTTGGCTAAAGCATTTCGAACCAGCTAGTGTGGTCCATCATCACTATCAGATGAAGACGCAGACCATGACAAAGGCTTAAATAGAGAGCAATGTAGAGATATAATTTCAAGTAACAACTACATTTGAACTTACTATTACTTGAAATTATGTCTCTACATTGCTCTTTATTTAAGCCTTTGCCATGGTATGTCTCTTCATCTGGTCCTCACAATGAACCATACTTGTTGGTTTGAAACGGGTCAGCCAAAAATTTCTCTTATGCGATTTCTACAGAAAGACTTTGCTTTATATTTTATTGTTTAAATAAATTTTTAAATACATAAATAGGTTCATCACTCTAAAAAAAACCTATACGACACTCAAATTATGCAGATTAAACAATTTAAATTCAATTTTTTACCAAATTTAATTTTAATTGAAATCCAAAAAAATAAAATAAAAAAAAAACCATTTCATTTATAAATTAAACTACACCTAATAAAACATCATTTCCAAAAGTAAATATTGGATTTGCTGATGTACACATTTGAGGCTTTTGTTGTATGCATTCACCGTAATTATAACAAGCACTCCAAGAAAATAAATATACACTATAATAGATTTTGATGGTTTCATAATGATCGTAGATTTAATGTACGAGTCAAATGAGTTGTTATTTTTTTCAAATTTCGTTATATCATTAGTGATATATGTATAATAGTATTTATTTAAGCGTCTTCTATCTCTTTCGGATAAGGAGAAAGAAAAATATGAAAAGTGAAAACTACAATAAACCAAATATGATAATATCAAAACCTCCACGCGTATTGCGTCATTTGAAATACAGTACTTGAAATAAAAAATGCTGAGGAATACTTGAAATGGTGTTTTAAATATTTTGACAGTGAATAGCCCGATGGAGTTAGTGTGTCATGACAAAACTATAATGTTAATAAAGTTGTAACTATAAAGTTGATAAAGTTCTGGACTGGTGCACTATTAGTGTGGTGGTTTTTATTTAAATCTGAAAGAACAAGTGTGATAAGGTTTCTATAATATATATTCATTTGAAAGAAGTTTGGTAATGTTTAGGGAATAAACACAATGGTTAGACTTTGTTTTTAGTTTTATTTTAATGAAACAGGATTTTAATATAAAGTTTGAAGTTATTTTCCTTTCTTATTAAAAAGAAGTGGTTATGAAAGGTTTTTTCTGCCATTACATTATGCTATTTTAATGGATATTACTTTTTATCACAAACGTGGAAGAACATAGGTTTGTTTTTACATTAAAGGTAAAGAATAAAATAATTGATAAAAGAAGTGGTTTGGTAGGGCTTTTGTTGCAATTTCTTTAATAGTTGGGAATTATAAGCAACATTCCATCTTTGTTCCTTGTGCGTGTTCACTTTCTCTTTCAGAAATGAACATATAACTTTCCACATTAGATTCATCATTGTTCCTTGTGCGTGTTCACTTTCTCTTTCAGAAATGAACATATAACTTTCCACATTAGATTCATCATTGTAAAATCCCATATTTGTGTATTCAAAATGTTCCCTATTATTTGAAAGTGTATATAAATCTTTTGCTTAATTAATTCCACATGGATATGAAATATTTGTTTATTATCCCAGTGAAATACTATGAAATATTATGCAATTTTTGTTTATTATCCCAGTGAAATACTATGAAATATTATGCAATTTTTGTTTATTATCTGTTCAGATAAGCCTTTAGCCTAATTTGCATGTGATAATTGTATGTTAAAGATGATACACCAGGGATTAGGGCAACATATAACTATCATATGGATTAGGGCATTCATCTTTGTAGTAGATAAATAGTATGTTGTACTATTTGTAATTTATTATATTCATCATTATCATTAGTATTTCACATGACATGGACATGTGTAAGATGGGATTTGCATGCCCCTTGTATTAAGCTATGTATTTCTCGTGCCTGGGATTCTTATTTTTGTTATTTGTAGATAAGTAGTACGTTGTACTATTTGTAACTTATATTCATCATTATCATTAGTATTTCACATGATATGATGGGATTTGCATGCCCTTTGTATTAAGCTATGTATTTCTGGTGCCTAGGATTCTTATTTTTGCTTCCCATGAACGACATTAACTGGTGATCTAAACTTGTGATGTATCCTAATGCATTTACATGCTTGTCAGCTCTTTTCCTCTTTCTTGAAAGGAAGTGTCAAAGCCATTGTCTAGAACATTCATGTGTATTTTGCATGTCATTTGATTCAAAGCACGAAAATTAAATAACACTGTATTCTTAACAAATTGGATGATTCTAGGGAGTTGGAGAAAGGAACATCATTAACAGGAAGGAATGTCATTGATGACTTGAGTCTGAAACACTGTCCACCTGTTAAATCTATTCAAACTGTTGTCAGTGTGATGATAGTTTATGTATTTTTTTTAATAGTTTACCTTAGCTCTGATAGTTTGTTTATAGTTTCTTGATTTTTGTCATTAGGTATCTGCCTTGATATGCATGCTTTTTGGCATCTTCTTACTGGTTGTTTTCTCACTACTGCATTGTACTGTTTTGTGAGCATTTCTTGAACATTAATATGTTTATCTTATCTTAACTTGATATGTTTTATGTTTTTGTGGTTATTTGTTGAACATTAATAAGTTTAATGTGTTGGCTCAAAAATATTTTATACAGTAAAAACCACATATTCAATGTCAATAGGTATAATTGTGAGAATATCCATTCTAATACATGTTATCACGCAAATCTGCATGATGCTTTTAGACAGTCAACCATGTCATGGTTGAAAGTCTCTCCATTTAGAATGCTGTTTTCCACAAATCTGCATGAAACTTTTAGACAATCAACCTGAAAGACTGTCCACCTATTAAATCTATTCAAACTGTTGTTAGTGTGATGATAGTTCATGTATTTTTTTTAATAGTTTACCTTAGCTCTGATAGTTCGTTTATAGTTTCTAGCTTTTTGTCATTAGGTATCTGCCTTGATATGCATGCTTTTTGGCATATTCTTACTGGTTGTTTTCTCACTACTACATTGTATTGTTTTGTGAGCATTTCTTGAACATTAATATGTTTATCTTATCTTAACTTGATATGTTTTATGTTTTTGTGGTTATTTGTTGAACATTAATAAGTTTTGATGTGTTGGCTCAAAAATATTTTATACAGTAAAAACCACAAATTCAACATCAATAGGTATAATTGTGAGAATATCCATTCTAATACATGTTATCATGCAAATCTGCATGATGCTTTTAGATAGTCAACCATGTCATGGTTGAAAGTCTCTCCATTTAGAATGTTGTTTTCCACAAACCTGCATGACACTTTTAGACAATCAACCCTGTCATGGTTGAAAGTATTTTCATTTAGAATATTGTTTTCCACAAACTTGCATGACACTTTCTGATAGTCAACCTTGTCATGGTTGAAAGTCTCTCCATTTAGAATTTTGTTTTCCGGGTGCCTCAATCAACTAAATGTTCCTACATAAAACTTCAATTTCATTAGCCCGCAATACAAACTAATTAAATATCTAAAGATAATAACAATAACAAAATTAAATATCATGTAAGAAATTAGTGTACACACCTTAACAAAAGTAAATTCAAAACAAGTGCACTCTAAATTACCATACCACAAACATAATTTAATTAAATCATGGATTAATCAAGAAGTTGACTGCACCATAATGAGTCATAGGTGACAAGTTGCCATGAGTTCCTTCACATGCAGTGAACATGGTGGTTGGAAAACTACAACATGGAAAGGTGAGGAGTGGTCGGAAAACTAGACCATGGAAAGGTGAGGAGTTTGCTATACAAAAATGTCTAGAAAGATGAAACGCCCAACACCTCAATTGTTTATCAAACGTGCCTATTACAAGAAATATTTTCCCTCAAATTAGTAAACCCAATTGCTAGAAGTGAGGAAAAGTTGAGAAGACCTAAAACTTTGTATGTGTAACTGGTATTTATCCTTTTTCCTTTGTAGTAGTGCTTTTTGTATTTTTCTAAGTTCACTATGTTCTTTTCATGGTTGAATCTCTCTCCATTTAAAATTTTGTTTTTGAGCCTCGTGGGGGTGTCCCTATCAACTAATTGTTCCTGCATAAAACTTCAATTTGATTAGCACACAATGAAATTTCATTTTTGATTTGTCGATGATAATAGCAAATAAATTTGGAATGGTTGGGATTAGATATCTAAAGATAACAGCAATAACAAAATTAAATGTCATGTAAGAAATTAGTGTGTGCACTTTAATAGAAATAAATTCAAAACAAGTGCACTCTAAACCACCATCCCAATACATAAAAAATTATTTAATGGTTTCCAATACTTTCAAAAAGTTTAGATCAAACATAATTGAATAAAGCATGGATTACCCAAGAAGTTGGCTTCACCATGAGTCCTAGGTGACAAGTTGACATGAGTTCCTTCACTTGTGGTGGAAGTAGTGGTCTGAAAACTAGAACATGGAAAGGTGAGGAGTTTTTCGCTACAACCAAAATGTCTGGAAAAATGAAATGTCCAACACTTGAATTGTTGGTCAAATGTTGTTAAAATTGGCAACTAGGGCCAAATTCCACGTGGGTCATATTATTCATGGCCGATAATATTTTTATTAGATTCCTCTCGTCAAGAGGTGTAGGATTGATCTAAAGATCATCTGATTCCGATAAGTATTTATGGAGATATGAATTTATTTGGATTATGGAATAATTATCAAGTTGACCTACAACTCATGTAGGCTCAGAAGCTCAATAGTCACATCTATTCAATCATCAACAGTTGTGTATAAATATAGGAGGTCTTTTCTTCATTTGGACTCACTCAACTCATCACATCTCTCTCTCTCTCCTCCACAGAAAAGAGGCTTTTCTCTCCTGTGCAGAAAGAGACTCTTCTCTCACACATGTGGAAGGAAGGTGTAGAATTTAGGGCTGCAACTGCAAAACCAAAGTTTTACTAGTGTTGGCCTTTATTCTGCCTCTCAAAACTATGTTGTAGGTGAATCTGGATCTCCTCTGAAGGTTGCCTTTTTTGGTGAAGGAATCAAGCCGATCCGACGGTTGGTTTGCAAGATATTGTTTGCCCTAGTTTGGTGGATCTAGGGTTTACTGCTGCTGATGTAAATCAGATTTATGTACTATTTCTCTCTACTGAATTATTGAAGATAAAAGAAGATTTGATAAAAGGGTTTCCCCACATTGGGGTTTGTCCCTGGTTAGCCGCCACATCTTGTGTCTCTTGTCTTGGCTTGTTTTCTGTCGATCGTTTAATGTTTTATCTGCACTTTACCTTATGTACATGTGATTGATAATTTGTGGATAATAATAAGAAAATAAGTAAACGGCTATAAGCATAGAACATACCATAAATTAACATGGTATCAGAGCTGAGGTGAACACAAAGCCTGAGCAAGAGCAAAAGCAACCACTGAAGAGAAGATTGTAAAGGCTATCTTAAAAGAATTATGGGGTCCTCAACACTCTTCCTTGTTAAAGACAAGCTCCGTGAGCAAGCTAACTATCACAGATGGAAGATGTCTATCCATCTAAACTTAGAAGATCAAGGAGTGTTGGACCATGTGAGAGGCAATATTGTTGAGCCTCCATCAAATGCACTTGCTGCTGCCAGGAACAAATGGAAAACTGGTGAAGTCAAAATAAAGAAGATCATCCGGGACTCTATCGACAAGCACTTGGTGGCCTACATCTCCGACCTGAACACCTCCAAGGAAATCTACAATAGACTGGTGAGTTTATTTAAAGTTAATGATGCAAATCAAGTTTTTCTTCTTAGAAATAAGCTGAAGGAAATTAAGAAGGGTAAAGATGAGAGTATGCAAGCATATTTCTTAAGAATCACTGAGATAAAGAACGATCTCCTATCTATTGGGGAGACTATTACTGATAGGGAAATAGCACTCACGACTCTTGGAGGATTACCATCCGAATGGTACATGTTTAAGACTACTCTTCTAAACAATAATGTAATTCCTAGTTTCGAGGAATTAATGGCTAGATGCACTCAAGAAGAAACAAGGGTAGAAGAGCAAGAAATGCCCATGCTTAAAGGTTCTCCTGTTGCCTTTTCTTCTCATGCTAAGAAAATAAATAATTCCAAGACTAAATAAAAAATAAATGCTGGATCTAAGGGTGGTAGAAAAGGATGATGTTACATTTTCGATAAAGCAAGTCACTATGCAAGGGAGTGCCTTGATAGAAAGGACTCACACCGAGACGATGATCAAAATCCCTCTCATGGAAACCAAAGGAATGGAAAATTCAATAGCAAAGGTAAAAGGAGTGTTGGAAATCAAGAAAGAGGACAACCATTCAAGAAGGCTAGAAATTACAGGTATGAATCCAACATTGTTGAAAATAAGTAGGATGAATATTATCTACTAGCTGCTCTATCTACCTCTACTCCTTCGGACTCCATGGGAATTTGGCTCATTGATAGTGGTGCCTCAAGGCACTTCACTGGTTACAAAGAAGTTATCCCTAATATGATAGAGAAAGAAACTAACTTGGAAATTGTCCTTGGAGATAATATGAAATATCCCGTGAAAGGTGTAGGCAATGTCTCTCTCAAATTGAATCAAGGTAATACGATCCACTTACAAGATGTATTATATGTACTTGATATCAAAAAGAACCTGGTGTCCATTTTGGCAATGGAAGACAAAGGCTGCAAGGTGGCCTTTAGCGATGGCAAGGTACATGCATGGAAAAACAATATTAAAGATGCCTTCACTCTTGGGTTTCAAGTTGATTCATTATATAAGGTCGGTGGAAGTCTGCTAGGTATCATGTCTTGTGACACATCTCAAGCCTTGATCGAGAATCAAACCAAAAAGAAGATCAAAATCTTAAGGATTGATAATGGGACTAAATATGAATCTAATGAGTTCTATGATTTTTGTAAAGAGGCTGGCATCAAGAGGGAGACTGCTACACCATATACTCCTGAACAAAATGGTGTGTCGGAAAGGAAGAAACATACGATTGTGGAAGTTGTCCGTGCCATGCTCCATGATCAAAGACTTTCGAAGTTTCTATGGGCTGAAGCTGCAAACACCGTTGTATATGTACAAAGCCGATGCTCTCATCAAGCATTGGGTTCCAAGACTCCTGAAGAAATGTTCACCGATAAGAAACCTGACATATCTCATTTTAGAATTTTTGGAAGCCCTGTATATTTTCTTGTGCAAAAAGAGAAAAGGAATAAACTGGGTGCATCTGGAAAGAAAGGAATCTTCGTGGGCTATGGAGAAAATACTAAGAGCTATAGAATCTATGTAGTCAGTCAAAGGGAAGTCACGATTAGTCATGATGTTACATTTGACGAGGATATGACCCTCAGCAAGGTGGACGATATTTTTACTTTGAGGAGCTCTCAAGAAGCTGACACCAAGGAACCAAAAGAAAAGAATGATGAAACAATGCCTGATGTGGAAGAACCCATGGATCCTATTGATCCACTTGAGCCTTCCTCTTCTAGGAAGAGGCCCTGTTGGCTTAGGGGGCTACTTGATGATGCTGAAGGACTCACTGCACCCCAAGGAACCTTCTGTGAAAGTAAGAAACCCAACAGGTATCAGGGATACTTGACCATCATGAGCACGGTCATACAAAATGAGCCTTCATATTCTGAGATGTCATCAAGCATCAAGTATGGAAGGATGCTATGATCGAAGAGTATGAGTCTATTATGAAGGATGATGTCTGGGAAGTAGTTCCTAGATATCAGGACAAGAAAATTGTCACTTCTAAATGGCTTTACAAGATAAAGCATGCAGTAGATGGAAGAACGGAAAAGTATAAGGCTCATTTTGTCACTCGTGGTTTCTCCTAGAAGGAAGGTATAGACTATGACGAGAAATTTGCACCTATTTCCAGATATACCACCGTCCACTCACTCATAGCCCTTGTGGATTCACAAGGATGGAACCCACATCAAATGGATGTCAAGACTGTGTTCTTGCATGGTTCAATCTAAGAAGAGGTCTACGTAGAGCAACCCAAAGGATTTGAGATTTATGATAAAAAATCTCATGTATGCAGGTTGAAGAAGGCGCTCTATGGGCTGAAGCAAGCACCCCGAGCATGGTATGAGAGGATTGATAGCTACTTGATGAAGCTGGGATTCACTAGGAGTGAAGCCAATACTAACCTTTACATTAAGGTTGAAGATGAAAAACCTCTCATACTGGTGCTGTATGTTGACGACCTCTTCCTAACAGGTGAAGACCCTCTCATTCACAAATGTAAGAGGGAGTTGGCTTTTGAATTTGAAATGAAGGTCCTAGGATTGATGCACTATTTCCTAGGACTTGAAGTCTGGCAGAAACTAAGGGAAATTTTCCTATCTTAGGGAAAATTTGTGGTGAAGATATCAGAAAGATTCGGCATGGTGGACTGCAAGCGCGTAACTACCCTGATGGAGCTTGACTTCAAGAAGTTAAGCGGTAGTGCTGCTAGACCTGTTTTATGGAATGCCACCGAGTATCATCAACTCGTCAGAGAATTAATGTTCTTAGTGAACTCCTGTCCAGACATATGCTTTGCAGTAAACATATTGATTCAACATATGGTTGAACCTTACCACATACATTGGATTGGTGCCAAGAATCTATTAAGATATTTCCATGGCACAATTACATACGGGCTAAGATACATTGTTGTAAATGTGAGACTACTTGGATACACTGATGTTGATTGGGAAGGCAATGTGGAGGACCGTAAGAGCACTTCTGGGTTGTATTTCTCCTTAGGATTTGCTTCGATATCCTGGATGAGCAAGAAGCAGAAGTCGGTGGCTTTGAGCACCATCGAAGCAGAGTATATTGCTACTAGCATGGCCTCTTGTGAGGTAGTATGGTTGCGAAAGCTCTTCAGTGAGATGTTTGGGTTTACATTAGATAACACCGTGATCCTATGTGACAACTAGAGTGGGATTTGTTTGTTAAAGAATCTCGTATTTCATGATCACTCCAAGCATATCGATATCAGGTACCACTATTTTCGAGATATGGTGCAGCAAGGAGCAATAAGGCTCCAACATATCAGTACAGATGAACAGGCCGCCAACACCCTGACAAAGCCCTTAGGGAAGGTCAAATTCCTAACTTTCCGAAAATGACTTGGTGTCATCCAAAGACCCTCTGATGAGGGTGCTATATGATGTATTGAGCTCTGGGATATCTGGGGGGGTGCGGGGTACTTCTTGGAGCGAAATATGACGAATAGGGTAAAAAAATCAAAACTTTCCCTATGACACCCCGTGGCGACTATGCAACAGGATGATTAGTTATCCTGTGAGCTCTGGATGATGTGTTCTCCATGATGATTATGTAGCAGGATGATTAGTTCTCCTATGAGGTCTGAATGATTTTTTCTCCATGATGATTATGTAGTAGGATGATTAGTTCTCCTGTGAGGTCTAGATGATGTGTTCTCCATGATGATTGTGTAGCATGATGATTAGTTCTCTTGTGAGGACAGGATTGATTAGTTCTCCTATCGAGGCATCCTACCCATGTAGTCTAGGACTCATGGGAAGTACCCCTCATCTAATCAATGAGCAGGGAAATGAGGATAGGGACCATAGTAGTATCGATGGACGCATCGTTGTATCTACCGTACTCCTTATGCTAGGATGACCTTCATTAATCTGGGATCAATGATACTGGTCTAGGACCAGTGGTAGGAGTTGTACCCACTATGATGCTAACTTCGGGTCAGTTGAGACTAGTCTGGGACCAATGATACACACTCTAAGATTGACTTTGGGTTAGTGGAGGATGATACTGGTCTGGAACCAATGGTATGAGTTGTACCCACTATGACACTAACTTCGGGCCAGTTGAGGCTGGTCTGGGACCAGTGGTACACACTCTGAGACTAACTTTGGGTCAGTGGAGGATGATACTGGTCTAGAACTAGTGGTAGGAGTTGTAGCCACTATGACGCTGACCTTGATTCATTGGAGACTGGTCTGGGACCAGTGGTACACACTCTGAAACTGACTTTGAGTTAGTATGATACATCCTCGATCATTTCTTCCTCTTCATAATTCGGACAATGCAGAGTAGAGCAGAGCATATCAGAACAGGGCATAATAGAATAGAGCAAAGCAAACAGGATAGAGCAGAGCATAGAAGGGGTCAAACTGTACAGGGTAATGCATTTGATGGATGAATAGTAGCGACCAATAGACAGATTGCAGATGGAGTTCTCCCTAGTTGAGAGGAAGTGTTAAAATTGGCAACTAGGGCCAAACTCCATGTGGGTCATCTTATTCATGGCTGATAAAATTTTTATTAGATTCATCTCGTCGAGAGGTGTAAGATTGATCTAAAGATCATCTGATTTCGATAAGTATTTATGGAGATATGAATTTATTTTGATTATGGAATAATTATCAAGCCAATCTACAACTCATGTAGGCTTAGAAGCCCAATAGTTGCATCTATTCAATCATCAACACTTGTGTCTAAATACAGGAGGTATTTTCCTCATTTGGACTCACTCAACTCATCACATCTCTCTCTCTCTCTCCTGTGCAGAAAAGAGGCTCTTCTCTCCTGCGCAGAAACAGACTCTTCTCTTACAAGTGTGGAAGGAAGGTGCAGAATTTAGGGCTGCAACTGCAGAACCAAAGTTTGACCAGCATTGACCATCAGTCTGTCTCTTAGGACTACGTTGTAGGTGAATCTAGATCTCCTCTGAAGGCCGCATTTTTTTGGTGAAGGAATCAAGCCGATCCGACGGTCGGTTTGCAAGATATCGTTTGCCCTAGTTTGGCTGATCTAGGGTTTGCTGCTACTAATGTAAATCAAATTTATGTACTATTTCTCTCTGCTGAATTATTGAAGATAAAGGAAGATTTGATCAAAGGGTTTCCCCACATTGAGGTTTGTCCCTGGCTAGCTGCCACATCTTGTGTCTCTTGTCTTGGCTTGTTTTTTGTCGGTCGTTTAATGTTCTATCTGCACTTTACTTTATGTACATGTGATCGCTACTCTGTGGATAATAATAAGAAATATAAGTAAACTACTATAATCGTAGAACATACCATAAATTAACAAATGTGTGCCTATATAGAAGAAATATCTCCTCTCTGAAACAAGTCGAACCAATTGCTCAAAGTGCGGAAAAGTTGAGAAGGCCAAAAACTTTGTATGTACAATTAGGGTTTATCCTTTTCCCTCTCTAGTAGTGCCTTTTGGTCTTTTTCTTGAGTCGACTATGTTCTTTTCATGCTTATTGATTTTTCTTTGACTAATTTTCTCTTTGCTTCCTGACTATTGGACAAAAGTTGTTTCCCATTATTAGATTAACTTCTATTTAGTATTGTTTTTACTTGGATTGGAATTGTCAGAATGGCTTGTGCTTTAACGAGAACAAAGTTGAAAATATTGCATTTTCTATTCACAAAGTGGTCCATTGAATTGGATTAATTTTGTCAATAAATTGACATGTTTCTTTGTATGTGGGGAAGAAAGAGTCAACTTGAAATCCCCAACATCACATAAATGTCAAATTAAATGAAATGGAAAAGGTTATGCATTGATGCCATTGGAATATTTGTTTTAAATCCTAGCTACGAATCTAATTATGTTTTCCTCTCTAGTAGTGCCTTTTGTATTTTTCTAAGTTGACTATGTTCTTTTCATGGTTGAAAGTATCTCCACTTAAAATTTTGTTTTTGAGCCTCGTGTGGGTGTCCCTGTCAACTAATTGTTCCTGCATAAAAGTTCAATTTGATTAGCACACAATGAAATTTCATTTTTGATTTGTCAATAATAGAAAATAAATTTGGAATGATTGGGATTAGATATCCAAAGATAATAGCAATAAAAAAATTAAATATCATGTAAGAAATTAGTGTGTTCACTTTAACAGAAATAAATTCAAAACAAGTGCACTCTAAATCACCATCCCACTACATAAAAAATTATTGAATGGTCTCCAATATTTTCAAAAAGTTTAGATCAAACATAATTGAATAAATCATGGCTTACCCAAGAAGTTGGCTTCACCATGAGTCCTAGGTGACAATTTGCCATGAGTTCCTTCACTTGTGGTGGCAGTAGTGGTCTGAAAACTGGAACTAGAAAGGTGAGGAGTTATTTGCTACAACCAAAATGTCTGGAAAAATGAAATGTCCAACACCTGAATTGTCGGTCAAATGTGTGCCTATAGAGAAGAAATATTTCCTCTCTCAAACAAGTCTAACCAATTTCTCAAAGTGTGGAAAAGTTGAGAAGGCCAAAAGCTTTGTTTGTACAACTAGGGTTTATCCTTTTTCCTCTCTAGTAGTGCCTTTTGGTCTTTTCTTGAGTCGAATAAGTTTTTTTCATACTAATTGATTTTTATTTGACTAATTTTCTCTTTACTTCCTGACTATTGGACAAAATATGTTTCCCATTATTAGATTAGCTCCAGAATTGTCAGAATGGCTTGTGCTTTAATGAGAACAAAGTTGAAAATATTGCATTTTCTATTCACAAAGTGGTTCATTGAATTTGATTTATTTTGTCAAGAAACTGACATGTTGCTTTGTATGTGGGGAAGAAAGAGTCAACTTGAAATCGCCAACATCACATAAATGTCAAATCAAATGAAATGGAAAAGGTTATGCATTGATGCCATTGGAATATTTTTTTTAAATCCTATCTACGAGTTTGATTATATTTCCATGCTACCATCATATAAGAAAAGGTAAATGAACATAGTTGCATACAAGTATATGCGATATGAGTATCTAATTATGCTATGGGTGAATGTAATCTGATAAATGAAGTAAAATTGTAATAATATTAATCTACAATAAAAAAAATTGTAATGAAGCATTTCTCAAGCTTATTTGCATTATCTTCAAACCTCAGTTCCATCAAGCACTGAGGTTTTGCATCATCTCTCTTTTCTCCATCAGTATCTCTTGGCGATTCTCCATTTGTTGTATGAAAAGGTGTTGTTACTACATTCTTATACATGTTCAATCTAATGTTTGTATACATAAGAGCATTCAACTCCATTATCCAACATATTTTTGGATCACAATTGTTTCCTTTGTCTCATTTACCCCTTCCATTGCAATGGGGGAACTGGAAGATGAAGACAAAGACATGTTGCTGATGAATCATGATTGGCAAGAGTTGATCCAAAATTCTCCAATCATGTAGAGGGTAGTCTCGAAATTTGGCTTTCTTGAATTCTCAGTAGGAAATTTTGTGTACTTCAAAAAAAGTCCTTTATACATTCTAGCAAGAACACCCTATGCAATTGAGCTTGCATTCTTGTTAAACCATTCCACCACATAATTGAATTTTCACAAATAGTTTCTCGTAGCAAATGAAACGAGGGGTGAATTATACCAACATAAAGACCACTCATCATTCTACAGCTCCTCTTGTAGGCTACAAAAATATGTTTACGATAAGATCTCAAATGAATTACCTGAAGGGCCTTACTGTCTTGTTTACATTCATACCTCTGTTCAAAGGAGTGAAAACTGCCCTGGTGTGTCTACTTTGTGGTTGATCTGTGAATAACTTCCTCCGGCTTTTAAGGAAAGGCTTCAAGTGGTGTATTTCCTACATCTAGGGCTTCGGTCAAGACTATTTTTTGCAACCCTTGGCCGTTTCTTCTTGAGTGCAGGGTGAATATTAAGGTGAGTTTGCATTTTGATTCAAATAATTCATTAGAACTAATTGTTGCAGATGTGCTCATGCAGGTTTTGATGTGTTATGCAGTTTATACTGGAAACTGAAGTATGTAAATCATCTAGAATTTATCTGGGATTACATTAGGAAGGGATAGATTGAGATTCCTGATTTTGTGTATGAATGTGATGATCAACTGGAAGAGAGACCTTTGATGGACTATGGTGTTGAAATAGATCCCTTTCAAGTTTATGACATGGCTCCCATTGGATCATCTGATTCTTGATACTCCTTGAGATGGGCCTCGTAGGCACTGTACAAACTTTATCCATCAATTATGGCCATTTGTTGTACATCATTTTATTTTCTTGCTTTTCCTTCTGTATGCAAATGTGAGTGATCCCTTTCCAAGTGACTTCCCTTGATACAAGAAGTGTTCTTGAGAGAAGGCACTTTCTTGTTTTTCTATTACAGTTTAGTTAGCAAAAATCCTTGTGCTATAAAATTATGCCATTCCGCATTCGGTGTACATATATGTAAATAGTCAAACATGAAAATGTGGCAGAATGCAGTTACTATGCTTTATTAGTTCATCTTGCCAAAGGTGTTGATGGAAAAAAGGGTGTGTAGTGCAGAAGCATGGTGCAAATTATTGTCATTGGAAAGAAAATCTACTTTTTTTGTTAAAACTTGGCTTTCAAAAGTTTCAAAAGCATGCCTAGCACACATTGGCTGTAGGTTTTTTGCCTCAAAGCTAACCAATTTCCACTACTTGATTGAAGAACTACTCTTATAGTCAAATTTTTATTTTGATTGTTGAATTAACTTTTGATGTACCTTCTATGTACAGAATAATATATCCTGTCATGAAGAAAAACTTAGTAACTCTTCCTGTTTGCTAAAATTTCAAAAATGTGCAGTGTTTATAATATTTCTAGTCTTCTTCTGCATCTTGGATATCACTATAGAAGCTCTTACATGGTTTGTTTGTGTTTGTGTGATCAGAATTAAGAAAAAAAAAAACATGATTAACCAACTGTTCTGGACAGACATATTTATAATGGCTTGAAAACGAATTACTTGTTTTACAACACTTTCCCTTCTCTGAAAAAATCTTCTTGAATGATAATGATAAGTTTACTTAGAAAATGTTTAGTTATCTGAATAAAAATCATTTTTGAATCATAGATAGGTTACTTGGACTATGTGGATTTTGGTCCCATCAAATCATGAAGTTTGTTCTTATGTTCATGGATCTTTTCTCAACGATCATCAACTTTACAACATCGGATCAATAAATTTTTCCCAATTCAAATTCTAGAGCGTGAATAATTGGGCTTGAGAGGTAAACAAACCTCTGAGCTCACCAAATTTAGCTGAAATGATATTGACAGTTTGTTGTTACTGTATCACACCTGGGTTATATCATTATGCCTGTATGGTTGATCTTCTTGTCTGTGCAGGGCGATTGGATGATGCACATGCCGTTACTAAAAAGAATTCCTTCAAAATTGATTTTCAGGTGTGGGGAGCCTTGCTCAGTGCCTGTAGGATTCAGAGATGGTAGCAGGGAGGATTGTACAGTAAAATTTATATGTTCCATCACCAAAATATGGCAAAGCTTAAATGGTGGGGTGTGGGGAGCCTTGCTCAGTGCCTGCAAGATTCAGAGATGGTCGCCGGGAGGATTGTACAGTAAAATTTATATGTTCCATCACCAGAATATGGCTGAGCTTAAATGGTGCAATTTGCAAATGAAAAGAATTAAAGAGGCAATAGCAGTTGCATGAGTTGTAAAGCAATTTTATCAAAGACTATGGTCCAATACACTGTGAACAATGATCAGGTGTAGCATTTTGGAGTCATTCCAAAATAAGGCAAATCATCATAATTCTAAGAAATGTTAATACTATTGGATGTTTTAGTAAAGTCTCAATGATGTGTAATTCAATCAAACATAAACAGTCATTTCTCAATCAGAAATGTGTTTATTCCTAAAATAACCTACAATCTACAATTCATGAAAACTTCCCTTGCCTCATTATTCAAAGCTAGAAAACCGAATTCCACATACAGAGTTGAGAAGGAAAAATAACCTAATCATGCATCAATCTCATCTCCATACAAGCTTTTCAATGAAGTAGAAGTACAATGTCTAAATTCACCTCTTGATTTGGTGTCATAAGTTAACTAGGGGAAACTCCCCTCATCAGCTATTATATTAAACTTCTCAATTACATATATTTCGTACTCTTACATTATGTGGCCTCGGCATTGAATTCAAGCTTCAAGCTTCCTACAAATCTTTTCTCCGCATTGTAAATCCATTTTGATAATTCTCTGGATCCCATATACCATAATGAACTAGTCCCTTGTCCCACTTGTGACTTGTAAGACATTCAAAATAATCTTTTAGCCTACTATTAAAAGGTCTATTGCCAAAGTTCAAAATCAGATGAGGACTGAAGGTTGGAAAAATTCATAGCCGCATCAATTTTGTTCATTATGCTTTGGGGTTTGCTTTGGTAAACTTGAAATGTGGCTTAGAGGTCACAATTAGAGGAGGATTGAAGGTTGGAAAAATTCATAGTTGCATCAATTTTGTTCATTATGCTTTGGGGTTTGCGTTAAAATCTCCATAGTATTCATGGGATGCATAGCTATAACAATCATCAGATTAGAATGTTTGCAAGAGATAAGGAGACCCATATCTACAATTATATTCCAGGAAGAGGAGGTAGTAGTAGATTCTAAATAAATTAGCAATGCAACAACATATATGTTTGCAACAAATTTAGAGAGATCCACCTTCTTGAATATTGCACGCACTACATGGATAATGGATTTCTGCACTTTATGCCTTACGGCGTTTCCTTTGCAACATCTGGTGCAAATGCTAGTATTTTCCTTTCTTATTAAAAAGAAGTGGTTAGGAAAGGTTTTTTCTGCCATTACATTATGCTATTTTAATGGATATTATTTTTTATCACAAATGTGGAAGAACATATGTTTGTTTTTACATTAAAGGTAAAGAATAAAATAATTGATAAAAGAAGTGGTTTGGTAGGGCTTTTGTTGAAATTTCTTTATATTATTCTAATGGATATACTTTTCATGAAAAAAAATATGGAAGAACACATGTTTGTTTTTATATTAGAAGTAAAAAAAAAAAAAAAAATTGGTATATATTCATTTTTTGTTTGATATCTATTTTGAAGAAAAAATATCTAAATAGTTGATACTCATTTTTTGTTATCTTAGGTTTCTTTTATTTGTGTGAGTTTTTTTTAAATATATTTTATATATATGAACGAGATGAATTATCTTGCCATCCATATATTTAAAATAAAATTATCTTTTCTCCCTTGAGGGTAATTAAGGTACCTTGTTTTGTTTAGTGCATTATCTTGTAGTTGTTTATTTTATAACTTTAAGTTGGTTGTAATGAACAACATATTAACTAGTTACGATGGGAAACACTGCTTTGTATATAGATATGTTAGAAATCAATAATTTGAAAAATACAACATTATTTATGTGCAAAATTGTATAAGGAATGAAATTTAGAGCACAAAATTACAAGAGTAGACTCGATGTCAAAGCTCTAGGTTTCTAAATGGCTAAGTGCATGGCCTAAGCTAGAGGATGTGGGAATCCCTCCTACAACAATGTAGTTGTTGGTGACAATAAACTATCCAATCGAGACACCAACCTAGAATCTACAAAAATCACTTCTCACTTGTCAAAACCAACTAGAGAAGCCAATAAATTTGAACAAAACCAACTCAAATCATAAACATGGTGAAAACATCTAGGGAAATTATTTCCAAAGGCATTAGTTCATCTAATGTTTAAGGTTAAATAAAATAAAATAGTAGAATATATCCCATATATGTAGGATCATGCCCTGATTGGGAAGTTCATAGGGATTTAGCCTTCTTAAAAAGAACTAACACTATGGATCCAAAAAAAATGGAAGCCAAAAGGCTAGATGAAGCTTGAGATGGGGGTTGAAGTTATTTTTCATGGTGATATTTGGTAATTTGGAGGATAAAATGCACGTATTTAATGGCATATCATGTTTTTACAATTAAGTCCATCAAAAAAAGAAGATTTCAAGGAAGCCTTTGTTTACATCTCAAGGTATTCCATGCCATGGAAATATAGGAAAAAGGTACATTGGAGTAATTGGTAATGTGCTAGGATGTTTTGTGAACATATTAGATGTCACAAAGTGAGGAAGATACATCTCTATGCATGATTTTGTATAGGTAGAAACATAGTGGAACCACTATAGGAATCAATCTAAATCTACTACCATGACTCACTCTAAAAAAAACCCTAGATTATAAGCACATCCCATTTAGATGTATGATAGTAATGGGAAAGGGTTCCCTTTATTGATTGTTGGATGTAGAAGGAATACAATAGATCAATTAAAGACACTTGAAGAGATTTATTTGAGCAATGGTGCTAAAAATTCCTCAACAAGGAGGTTCATTTCCTGAATATCTTTGTAAGCTTCCTCTCTCTCAAAGAAGTATGAATACTCTCTCAATAGTGAAATCCTCTTCTCAATGAAATGCTCAATTGCTTAGGGAGAAATTTTGGAAGCATAACAATGCTTTGCTTCTTATTATTTCTCGGCTCTCCTAGAACTTGTATTTATAGAGTTTCTTAGACACTGCTCCACCCCGTGGCTAATAAATGTGGTGGTTCACCTCATAAATGAGATGAGAGCTACTAGTTCCTTGCCTTCCAGGAATTTTGGGGCTTAAGGCTCAAATATGCGAACCCATCATGCCAAGATTTGGAGTGTTTTTCAAGCAAGTTCATGGCTTGAGGTGTTGAATGGACATTTTTGTGACCATGTGACTGTTGATGAAACAACCATGCGATTGGTAATTTCCAGTAATGGTGCACTTGCACGATCCAATTTTTTAACTTGAACTTTAGGAAAGATTTTGATTTTTTGGTGTCCATGGTATTTCCAACTGGAAATGTCACCCTTCTATGTGTTGTTCACTAACTTTGAGTGTATCTCAGTGTGTACAAATGAGTGTAAAATTTCCATATGGTAACAATTCCCCCCTGATGTATAAGGTTAGGAACAATTGTATAACCGAAATACATAATGTTTGTGGATCTGGCTGAGAGTCTTACCAAATTTTTGAGAGAAAGAGTAACTTGTAATGGAGATGTGTAGTGAAAATCATTGATTGAGAATTAAGGATAACCATGCTCTAAAGAATTATGAGATAAAAAGTGTCTATATGAGGCGGGCATGTCCCATGCTCATTATGATGAATAGTGACTAAATATTACAATCATATAGAAAATGTTCCTATCAAGTCAACATTGATATGGATGACATGTTGATGGCTAATGATGATAACTTATTATGCCATCAATGGTGCTTCTCACAAATAGAACACACTAGGTAACCCCATGCATCAAAAGTGAAGAATTGTAGAGTGAGATGCTCATGGATGCATGGATCTTTGAATCTAGGTGCCTCCCATGCATCAAAATGTAATTATTGTTCAATGAGGTGCTAAGAGATGCATGAATCTTTCACTAAATGAGAGAACTGCAACGGTCACAATGTATGATACTACCTTGACATGAAAAACTAATGTTAGTGTTGAATTTCAGGGAGACAAATGACATCAATGGGTGATAGTGATTCCCACTATGCCACCCAAGGATGTCCCATAAGGGGGGGAGCACCCGAGGTATTGCTTCGATCCTGGATGATGGGTGTTGAATTTGACATGAAACAAGCATAAACCACTCGAAATAATTATTTGGAGAATCAATATGAAGACTAAATATGACTATAATATGGTGGTTAAAAAAGGCATGATAATAAGAGCTGACAATATTAGTGGATACAGAAAACTGACCGAGGTTGGAGCTGTAATGTAAGTGGTGACAATCAAAACAATTCTTCAAGGGGAAAATATCCATAGAGTTAGTAGGTCATCAAGGTTAGGTATAAGCATGTTCTAATTGGCATAATGAATGATCAATGAATGGTGTGGTGATAAGCGAGCTCCAACCAAGGGCGACTAAGGACTGTTGTTGGGTACAAGACACAAAAATATGGGTGGGAAACCTTTTTATAAAAAAAAAATTGTACACTTGCCAAAATAATTTAAAAAGTGGTTTGGAATGTACAGACATAGATATGGGTTCCCCAAGAAAATGATGACATTCTTGATGATGCAGGTAGGGTCTTTTGCTGAGGGTGGGGGCCACATTGGTTTGTCTTGGTTCTAGGTTGATGAGGTGGATGAAGTGACACAAATCGGTTATGCTTCTAGAGGTATGGTAGGCTAGATGTAGAACATGAGGGTGCATTCAACCTGATTTGACAAACAAATAAATGGGGCAACCTGGGATTGGGGTTGGTAAGAAATAAGTAAAGAAGAGGAGAATGAGGTTGACATTCAAGACATGCGAATGAGATGGATCTTAGGCCTGAGTAAATGGTCGTGGATCCCAACAGTGTGTGGGGATCTATAAAATGGGGTGATCCATGAAAATGGAGGTACTATCAATTGACATGGATGTTTACTAGGTGCAAAGGAAGGTGGTGGTAAATGTGGTTGAGATGAAGGAGCCTATGGCGCATTTCAGAGAAATAATGTCATGATATGAAAAAATTTGTAGGAAGCCTATCACGATGGGTGGAGAATGATATCTTAACTGTCGATGACCACCGGGGGACTGATTCTGATGGGAAACTACTGATATACTTGGAGCTTCAACAACTAATAACCCAAGTGAAAACATCTTGATGAAAACATATATAAGTTGAAATATTATAAACAAGATGAATCGAAGAACATCAAAAGGCGCACTTGAGAGGTATTATGAAATGTAAAACGAGCCCAAAAATGAGTATGTAGTCAAAATGAAATGAAGGGTACCATGATGAAGATGATGTCACCCTGATCATAATGTCATTGAGGATTTTGTGAAAGGAGGTCATGAGCTCCTTAATGAGCCATAGGAAGTTGAAATAGACAATAATATATAGGGTGAAGTTGGCCATATGCCACCTCATTTGTACTTGCTTAAGTAGACTACAAAGCTCGGTCCATGCTCTATTTTCTTTTGTTGCTGTCATCCTCTACATCTAGGTAGTGCAGGAGAACAACCAAGTATGAGGCCATAACCTGTAATTTGTGAATTTGGTAGCTTAGCGTAGATAAGCCATATAGGGTGGCCTGTACTAATCATTTTTAGGTGAAATTTTGAAATCCACGTGGGCGACTAAAGAACTGTTATGCTATGGTGCACAGATAATAGAAAAAAAAATTGTGTGATGGGACATTTGAGGGGGAAATAGTCACACGGCCTCCATACCAAGGATTGCGTGACTAAGGGAAAAATATATGCACATCTTTATGAATAACAGTCATGTGGCTTGCGCATCTGCGTGAGAAACAAACATGCTACCAAGGGGCTGACATGCTCACGGGGAAATGACTAATAATCACGTGGGTGCGTGACTATATGATAAATAGTCACGCGACACCACACACCTATTTGAAGAACAGGTGCAAAACCATGTGCTTGTTATTAAAACAAGCACGCGGGCTAACAGAGGGGAAGCATTTAATCCTATGAGGATAATTTTTTTATTTTCTTGATTCTTTTTAGTACGATGGATATGACATGGAGGGATGATGATTGGGATCACATCTATATAGTTGTGGTAGGTGATGCTCATGCGAGGGCCTTGATTAATATATGGGGGCTACCAAAGTTTGTTCAAAACCCCTTACTCAGATCACAGGAGGACTTCCTACACTTTGTTATTGGTAGATGGAAGTTAGAGTGAGAGGGCTTCAACGTCCAGGGTCAGGTTTTGAAATTCACTGCAGAGGTGGATGTGTACTTTGTGACTAGATTGTTTTCATGGGGAGAGTTACTATGGGATTCATTGCCTCGAGGTCAGTTGAGCCTAGGGAATTTGGCACGTGTTCACTATGAGCCACACCCTTAGCAGGATGGGTGCCTTGACATTAATGTGGTCTTAGATGTAGCTAAGTGAGTAGCACTCACTATTGTGTGGAGGATCTAGGGAGGAACTTTCTTTGACCAGGTAAGCTTCCTCTATAGGATGACAATGACACAACTCACACAAGTTCACCATGGTGAGTCACAAAGTTTATAGTATGGTAGTGTCATCTGCAACATTCTATATGATAGGGTTGTGTTGTTGTTCCTAGTAGTGTTGGTGTCGATAGGGCCCCCCAGGGAGCTCTGGATCAGGTAGTGGGGACCGATGATTCCCCATGTAGGTGAGGAAGAGGTGGGGAAGTAATAGATGCCCACGGTGGAGGGTTGGTGGGATTCCAACCCTCAAATGATTCTAGAATTCCCACACACTAGTGTGGATTTCCGAGGAGATCCAAAGATGGGATTACCCCCAAGCGATGAATTGGGCCCGATAGGTATGTGTTTTGTGTGTTCTGCATATGCACTTATTTACATGTATTTATGATGTATATTTATGTATATACTGATACAATGTATGTTTGGTTATAGATGTGGGACCTAGTAGATGCCCGTTAGCCCATTTGGTGGGTAATGATCCTCATCTTCCAGGCAGAGCTGGTGCGACAGGAATGCCACGGTGGCAGAGGGATGAAAGGGTATAGGATGACCTTAAGAGATTGGCTAGGAGGTGACATCAGGAGATCCATAACCCCTCTATAGAGGGGGATATTTCTTCTCTTTTCTTAGAGATGGAGAGACTATGGGAGCATGTTGACACGATAGAGGCTCGAGCAGAGGTTGTTGAGGCACGAGCAAGGATTTCCCATGATGCATGGGATCATGTGGCTGCCCTATGACAAGGGATGCCTGAGGTGGTATGGGTGATGCTGGATGAGACCATGATGGATAGGGTTATGGATTAGGATAGAGCAAGGTTTCCTCTCCTTCGATAGCTTGTTGTGGTGGTGTCAACCGCACTCCCTATTTTGGTTCTATCACCATGCGAGGCTGGGGGCCCTCACATAGGGGTGATGGGGGTGTTGACCACAACCCTAGATGTAATTAGGTATGCATGTAACAGGGGAGGCACCCATTATGAGGATGCTCCCCTTTTTATGACTTGATTTTCCATGGAGATGGGCAACAGATATATTTTTTGATATATTATATATATTATATATATATATATATATTATATATATATATATATATATAATATATATATAATATATAATATAATATATATATATATATATATAATAGATAGATAGATAGATAGATAGATAGATAGATAGATAGAGAGAGAGAGAGAGAGAGAGAGAGAGAGAGAGATCATGTTTTTTTACGACTCTCCATGATGTTGCATCTATGCTTATTCTTTTATACATGTGATTTACATTTTGAATTTATTGGATGGATATGATGTTTATGAATTATGTGTCTCAATGATGGTATATATGTGATACATGTCAGTCTAGGATTTGATTAGCTATGTGGTCTACTGAATGATTTTGATCTCTTGGTATATGTGAACATGTGATATAATCAAAACCATGAGCTAACCCTTATGCATGCAGGTATTTCCGAAAAAGGAAAGGGTCACTAACCTTGAAGGTTCTGTTCAACTACAATATAAGAAGCTAAGAATCAAGGAACACATGTAGATGATAGATACCTAAATGGGAGGCATCAACCAAGAGGCCTATGACAACATCATATTCAACTTGATTGTTAGTGGTTGTCTCGATAGAAATCCCATTCTGGTGGAATGGTGTCAGGTTAGGATAGTATATGGCTCAGGCGATTGCAATGTGAATTTTTGACCAATGAGAGGCACCATCAGTAAACCCATGAAGATAGGCTAGTGAATGATCTATCTGCAACAAATAATGAGAGAGTGATTTTAGCATACATTTGTGATGAGTTGATCATCATTAAAGTATGCCATGGTGCATACATTTCCATTCTAGTTTTTTTTCTTAATGTTATGGATAGAATTTTGAGATAGAGCTTGTTGATGGGATTTTTTATTCAAGTCCCATCAGGCTCTGCTAACATGTATTCACCCTTCAGGAGATAATGTTTAACAATGTATGGTCCCTTGCACAATGTCTCAAGATTCATTGATCCTAAATATTATTGGAAAAATCATAGAAAAGGACTAAATCCTCTTCAATAAATGATCAAGGGGTGAAATTGTAGTCAAAGGAGGCTTTAGTCCTCTTTTGGTGGGCTTCGTTATGTTGGAGTGATTCTTGTTGAATTTCTTTGATGTGTTTCAACTGTACTAGCTTTTTCTCTAAAGGTGATGTGTCTAGGAGGAGTTGGATGGTTGAGTGTAAGTTATGGATCCTGTACCCAATGGGGAGAACATCTTGTTGGCTCAAAAGAGTCATCAGGGAAAGGACTTTGGGTTGAGGCACGAAAGGCCAACAATGGTCCGCTGTAGTCTAGGACAACACTGACATTTTCACCTCACCTCGAAGGGCAAGGAGTCTCACCCAAAGTGCGTTGCGACCAAAAGGGGAGAAGTGCTTAGCATGGACTTGAGGGGATATCAGTTGAACACATGCGGTCACACACATATGCGTTCATAATACATGAAACAGAGATAATGACACCCTAAAATCATACACATGGATTCATCATAAATACCATTGAATTAACAACATTCTAGTATTGATCTAGCAATCACCATCTTCATGCAACAAGGAGACTATTTAATATTTTAATAAGTCCACAAAACATGATGCACAATGTGTTATGAGTCTTAACAACCATTGAATCTGATTACATCAAAACAACATAACATAATACATTATAACTTGGCATCTCACCATCAAAAATACATAAAATACTTGACTTATTGGCTCGGGTCAGATCTGCTCTACAACCCAGTTCCTTGGTTTCCAACTCTTCCTGCTTCTACTCTTATGCCTGCGTACCTCCTTGATAGCCAAATCCTTCAGTGTTCGACAAGTCCATCCTCAACAACAACCCCAACGATCAACAAAGCCCAACAACAATCTCTTCCTTTCTATTCTTCCTCTTTTTATATCCTTCCCGGTTGCCTGGACTGCTAGTTCTCGCTTGGTTGCTTGCTTCCTTGGTTGCCTTTGCGCCTTCACGTCTCCTTAGCTGCCTTTTCCTTCTGCTACCACCTTGCCATCACCTTTCCGCAACTGCTCGTTTTAATGCCAAACCATTGCTGCCATTTGTCATTTCCTGCCCTACGGTTGGTCAAAACTGGTCGAAATGATTCAAAATTAACGAAGGCTACAATAGGTCCCGGCCACAATTTCTTGACTCATCCCTGAGTCAAGTCATTTGGAACTTTGGCAACTCTGTTTTTATTTCCAGCACTGTTTCCACTGTCTGTTGTGCTGACACCTCTGTTTCTATGATACTTTCTTGTAGAATAGGCATCTCTTCTATCTTAATCGTAGCCTATGGTGTGGCATTTGTTTATGTGACCCTTTCTTGACCTTGTGGCTCCTCCGTTCCAAATGAAGGCTCCAACTTGGGGACTGTTGTTGTCGTTTGCTACCTTAAATCATTGTATCGTTGGATAGCCAAGTCCAAGTTTGCAAGGATTGTGTCTGCGCTTTATGTGAATGCCTCGGCTAATTGTGACGTTAAGGTTGTGAGTTGTTGGATCTACAGGTCGTCCAATTGCTGGCTTCTTAAGTCTCATGCCTCCTTTAACAATAGGACCTGCATTTGAACCAGGGGCCGCAAGTCTCGGATTATTCTTTTCATCCTTTCTGACTCCTCCTCAATTGCGTCAACCTGGGCCTGGAGGACGTCCATTTGTTCACTTATTTGTTGGAGCTGAGCAGGGTATGTGCACACCCTTGTGCTGTCAAATAGAGATTGAATTTTCTCTCACACGAGTAGACTTGGTGATTCTTCATAGCTAGAATGCCTGACCAGTCGTGCACCTTGCCCATTAAGGCGTATCCATTGGTGAGGGCATCGGCTAGTGCTTGTTTCTTTGTCTCGAGCTCTTGTACCTTGCTTTCAATCCAGCGTGCATAGATTTTTATAGGGTCTGGCAATGCGGACCTGATGGTCTCTAGCTTCCTCTTCATTTCTGCATTTGTGGTTGCTAGGCATATGCACACCATTTGTATATGATCACAACAGTCGATCAAGGAGTAGGCAGACATGTCTGTCGGTGCTTCTTTGTTGGCTTCAGTGATGGTAAGCTGATCCACTTGTGCTTGCAATCTTGTATTTTCCTCTTGTAGGCAATCTCATTCTTCCATTACTGCAAGCAATTGCATCTTCTGTTGCTCATGTTCCTTAGCCAATTTCTCATGCAGGCTCTCAGCCTTGTGGGCTGCTTACTGAATGAAAGAAAATACTGGGCTGATGACCAGTGACAGAGTGTATCAACCCACATTGTGTCTGGTTCTAGAAATCGTTGTTGTAAGGGTAGGCCAGTTGCAATGGACTTATCAGAATATGAGGCAGGTGAATGCTCTCACTGGGATGGTTGTTGTGATGGCGGAATGAACTGTGGTGTGGCTGGCGTGCCAACTAGTATCCAGGCATCTTCTAGTTAGTGGGTCCAGTCCTAGCATCGATGCCGTACTCTCGATAGGTGGCATCCCTAAGGTCGAGGTGGCACCTTCTTTCTAGCGAGTTCACTGAACCTCTACCTCCACAGATAGTCGGCAGTGGTCGAAGGGGAAGAGCTCGGACACAATTGCGAAGGTGGAAGCTATTTGTGGGGATGACTACTGCAACGATTGTACTGCAGTGGTTGTCGTGGCGGGGACTTCCTCAACTATGGCAGTTGTGATAATTTCTCAACAGTGAGATCAACGACTGGGGCTACGGTGCTAACTTTTGGCTTTTTGGCAGCCGTATTTTTGACTTGGGAGGTGCGGATAACTTGCTTCTTTTGTTGCTTGGGTACTAGTGTTGGGAGGGAGCTTGGGCTACACATGTGGGAGGTTCCATTGAGAGGGGTGGCGTTATAATGGGGAACAACATAGTTGAACCTTGAAAATGTTCGGGATAGTCACCCTCACCTGGCTTGAAGCTTATGAGTGTCCTTCTTGCCTCAAACATTTTCTCCTCCATTTGGAGCAACATTGGTAGGATTACTTTAGTTTTCACCCTTCTGCTACTACTTTTTGCCCCATATCCCTGTCGGTTTTGTGGCATCAGAGCTCCGAATAGGTACCTAGGCTTCCCTTCTATTATTTTGCAGGCCACTCCCGGCCAGGACTCTACTTCTCTCTACAAGGCCTCCTCTGTCACGCTAAATCTTTGTGGCCTTAATTTGAATGTGGTGGGGTTCACACACCATCGTTAGAGATAAGTATGCACATGTAAGGCCCCAAACCAAAGGTCACCTGAGAAATCATCCAAGAGAGTCTTGGGTATTCTCTTTGTGGACTGAATGGCATCCACCATCTTGGCGTACCATCTCTTGAAGGCCATTTTGTTGATATATTTTATGTTGGGATCCCTTGATGCCCTCCATGGTTCATATTTGAGTGCAATTGGTTGATATTTAGTAATAGTTTCCATCTGCCTCTCTGGTGGTGGCCTCCACTTCCACATTTCCATCACCATTACCAAATACTCGAATAGAAAGCCAGTGCTCTACTGGGAGACATATTCACATGCCCCCAAGAGTTCGTTGAGTACGAAGGTTACCTAGTTGAGTATCTCACCCTGGAAGCAGTGTTCTTCTATTCGCACTGTGTCTAGGGTGCGCTCATTTCTCATGAAGTTCCTCATCATCTTTCCTATAATAAGGTAGCAGGTGAACCGAATGTTATCTTTGTTGATTCTGTCTAGCTTCGTGCCTTTTCCCCCTCGCTCCATCCCATTCATATGTTTCTTCCCTCGCTTGGCCCTAGCCTGGAATGTCGTGCTAAATGCATTCCCCATGTTTTCCAACCTAGTCAATTGATAGATATCTTCAGCATGGATCTGATATTCTTTGTCCAGCCATAACGAACCTCGATGCATCATGCTCGCTAATAGCTTGGTGCACTGAATGGCAGCCAGTTGAGTGCTGAACACATGTAGATTTCTCAGGCTAAACAATGTGGAATTTTTTAGCCCTTTGAAGTCTCCCCTAATTCTAGAGGCCTTGGTGCCATCCTCCCATTGAAATTATTCCGTGTATAGATCCCTTTTCATTTCTGGAAATTGGAACCCGTCTGCGAAGTCATTGTCGATGAGGTTCAACTGGTCATATTTTCCATAAACGTCATCCAAAACTTTGATTCTTGCATCTAGAGTGGTTTGTGGTGTTAGTGTCAGCCTTTGAAGCCTTCCTCCAGTGATCAAATATGCTCTTACAAAGTGGTCTCAGAGTGTCAGGGTCAAATTTTGTCATTTCAGTGAGTCTTCAAGCAAAATTTGGTCACTAGGCATTAGGTCTAGGGTTTTCTTTCACTCCTTTCAAAGTTGCCCAAATGTCATCTATGTCACTATTCAGCTGAGTCTATCATCATTCAGAAGGTTTTTATCATCATGTCAGGTTCCATTGGGTCATTTTACACCTTGTTCATGCCTCAGTTGTGCCTAGGCAAGGTTCATTTACCTCTCCTAGGGTTTTGAAGGCAATTTCTCTTGAATGGTCAAATCATTAGCAAAACTTGTATCCTGATGTTCATACGCTTTCCCCTATCATTAATGTACCTTATTAAACACTTCCCATCACGGAGATCCCCCAAATTCCTCATTTTTGCACAAACCCTAGTTTCTTGCTACAACCTGGCAATTTTCTAGGTTGGGCCTGTGTCTTGCCCTCTTGGACCCCTTCGTCTCACTCAATCTCTGAGATTCCACTTTCCCCTACTTCCTAACATCCCTCCCTACTTCAAAAAATTTCCCCAAGAATTTAGAATCCCCTTATCCCCTTCATTTCGCTTCATTTCGACAAAATTCCTTGTTTCACACATCGGGATAGGTTTCACTAAAATGATGTTTCTGAGCAATAAAAGATGAATTTTGGAAAACTGAGAGAGGGTTTTGTCCACCATAGGCCACGAAATAAAATAATCCTTCACTTTTTACACAGGCGTCATTGTTTTAGAGAAATGTCAAAAATACCGTTGTCTCGGGAGTATTGATGCACCTCTGAAGTGACCTTGGGAAAATCAAGTTTTCTCCTGTTGGCTAAATGAATTTCTTGATTAGTTAAATGATAACTAGACACAAATATATTTCCAACAAGCTATCACGAGCTCAATGTGGAGTTTAGGAATGCATTCAAAAGTTGACTGCAACAGCACTCTACCTTAAGGCAGCCTCATTTGGCACATTTTGACTAGTCTTGGGAGAGTTGATTTTTGATAATGCAAATGAACTCCAAATTTAAGAATTATAGTTTTTTTGGAAATTAGACTCAAATACCTTTCCAACGAGCTATCCTGCACCTGCGTTCGACACCAGGAAGGCCTCCAAAACTCTCATGTAAAAAGGTGTTACGCCAGGCTCTATGCGCCGCGCGCCGTGCGCGACCCATAAGATTGGGAGGTCCAAATCACAAATAGCTTGCAGTTTTGGATTGGTAATGGAGAATCATGAATTTTGGTACTTGGAAAAGAAGTTTTGGTGAGTTATGGGTCCCCAAAAGGTGAAAAAATATGCAAAAAATGACCTCACTGCCCCTATTTTGACACATAGGAAGCAGTCTTGGGCGAATGCACTTTTGGAGTGGCAAATGGACACCAAATTGGAAAACTCCACTTGTGTTGGAAAGCAGACATCTAGGGTTTTCCAACGCACTATCATGAGCTCAATTTGGATGCCAGGAAGTGCCCCAAAATCAGGCTGAAATGCGCGCGACACATAGAGCTCAAGCGCGCAACGCATAGAGATTTTTGGTCAAATTTTCACCTTCTAGCTCAAACTTTCGGCCAGTTATGACTAGTTTCACCTCTTGATGTGATTTTTGACCCAGCTTGATGTAATTGATTAAAAATGATGTAATTTTGACACTTATTTACTTGTTCTAGAAGATTCATTCACCAAAGGGTGAAAATTTAATGAATGAATTGGTTTCCTACCTTATAGAGGCAAGTTGTTTTGACTTCCTAGATTGTAGTGCTTTGTTTAGAGTTGGCTGAAACAGCTCCTAGGATGATTAGCTCGACCCCTGGAGGTAAGGAAATGGGTTAGGATGTACTATATGATGTAATTTCTCAATCATTTTCAGAGGTTGGAGAGGTTGGACTCTTGGGAAAAGCTTGACACTCTATTGCACATACTTTATCTGCATTTTTGGCGAAGGAAAGACTAGGGTTTTGCAGCACTATTTGGGATTCATGTGGCTTTATGTGTTGATGGTGTGCTTATTTTAGTATTTGTAAGTTTTTTATGTGTATCACTTTCATTCTCTTATCTTCTGCAATTGAACAAATGAAGTGTTAAGGTAGAATCCATAATCTGCTATGCTCTGCCTTTAACTTTGTTTGATTTTCCATGTTTTCATTTGTTTATGGAGAATCCTTGAAAGTTTCTTGCTCTCCTTAACTTCTCACCAGTCAGATCTAGCCACTCATTCTCTTTAAAAGCATCAAGACAATCGCCTACCTTGCCCCAAGTAGACCTCTGCAAAAACTATGCATCATCCCCGCACCCAAAATTGCCTTTCCCTTGAATTCAACTAAACTCCAAAAAATCAATTTCAAAATCCTTGTACTTCATACCTAGCCTAAAATTAGTTATCAATTTAGTCATCTCGAGCCTCATTTATTATCTTTTGCCGAGATTGACCCGGAGAGAGCCCTGTCTTGTCCCCGTAGGGCTAGCTACGATGTTGAGCGTGGTTTGATGTGGCCTTGAGTTTTACCTTATTTCAGCCTAAGGTAGATTTGAGTGCTAACATAGTGGTGACCATACTGGGGAGAACTGGTTTGCTTGTTAGTGTTATTTGATTTATAGCTACAGACAGAGTTTGAAGTCATGCCAGGTAGCCTTTGAACTGCACATTGCTCTGCGAGTGCATAGTAGATAAACGTTGCTTCAGTCGATCTCCGGTCTAGCTTGTAGTTGTAACACTTAACTTATAAATTCCCCTAGTAGGTGTATCAAGTTCAGATCTGATGGTTGATGGTGAACAACGGTCAGACATCAGAAGGCTGAAAACATTCACCTGGCGACTTTATTCACTGAACAATCCAGAAATCGATGCTTCATGGTGACTTCACTGCAGGGAGATCAGTAGCTGTGAGATTTTCAAGATGGACTGAATCACGAGAAGATATGCTCCCATGAGCCGAGATCACATTCCAGGTTTTCCGAATAAGATGCCCAAGGTAGATTGGTCAAGGAATTTGCCTACGTTTAACGATGATGGTAAGAAAGATGCTACTTTACATCTCGTTAGATTTCACATGCATATTCGCAAGTTGAAAGTGGATTTTCTTGAATATTTTTTGATGAAGATATTCCTGGCCACTTTGGAAGGTGAAGCCCAATCTTGGTATGAAAGTTTGTTGCCTGCTTGTATTTATTGTTTAAAAGATTTTCATGCCCTGTTCATTGAAAGATATCAAGTATCTTACCCATCATTAAAATTAGTTCATGACTGTTGCAAACAT
>APFE031457258.1:0-26256 GCA_000404065.3 Pinus taeda | reverse complement strand
AACAAAGTGTGTCATAGTTCAAGTGTCAAAATATAGCATGCCATAAAGACTTAATGGAAATATACCTTAATCATAGTGATAACTATATGAGAAGTCATGTGCACAAGAAAAGGTTCCTTGAAGCTTTAGAAGTATTTCTTCTTTTATCCCCATCATGACAAGTAAGTGTTTCTGACCTCAACCTTTCCATCAAATATATGAATGGAGTGTCCTTGCTGGTGGATTTTGACCAAATACAATAAGTTTATCATCAGCTCCAGGATGTATAGAACATCATGTAGAAGAAAGTTTGAAAGACGAAGCAATTTGAGCCTGATGGTGCCAAGCCCCTATGACTTGAGTTTTGACTTATCTACAAAATATATTGCTCCATCAACATTATGAGTGAATTATTCAAAGAAGTCTCTTGAAATTCATGTGGAAAGTTTCTTTTGAATCAAGAAACTAATCATCCTTCCATGAAGCAAGTGAAGCATTGAATAAGTCTTCAGTTACTCCAATGTTGCAATGTGCCACAACATAATGAGCAGATTCAGGTGCTTTACCTTTCCCCTTGTAAGTTGTTTTAATTTTTCCTTCATTTCTTTCCTGATAAATTTGATCCCAAGGAAGATTACTTGTAGAAGCATCATGTCCATCTCTATTGCATCATATGCAGTGAAGATCAAAATTTTCTCCTTGGAATTAGTTCCCCCCCTGCCTCTAAAATTCCTCCTTCCTCTACCTTTTCAACCACCTCTTCCTCTAGAAGAATTTTTCATGATTGTTCTCCTTTTGTGCAAGGCACACCACTTATTCAAAAGAATAAGTTGTCTTCTTCCCAGAAGCCTTCTCTCTCTCAACAAACTTCTTTTCAAGGGACTCAAAGGTAATATCCTTAAGGTTTCCTCTTGCTTGCAATGACTCAAGATAATGTGAATAGGTGGGATATAGTGCCTTGACACAAGCTATGAGAGGAATATATATTTCAACACTAGTGGATTTTATCTCATGCATAATGGATCTTACTTCTAATGCTAAGGAAAGAGGGTCATCATTTTTTAACTCAAGATAGAACAACTTAATCTTCAATTGAATAAATTCAAGTTCAAAGTGTGAGTCATAAAATTACTTGAACTTATTTAAAGCTTCAAAGGAATTTGAAAATGGGAAAATAGGTCGACTCACCTCTTCATTTACGGATGATATAATCAAGGCATATGCCTTATTGTTCTTTTTTTTCCCAAATAGGAAGCTCCTTATCTGAAGTGGGCTTTTCAGGTACATTGTCTCATTCTCCTTCACAAATCCATTTCCACTTTATTTTTCGGCGCCACTCAGGATAATTCTGCTCCCCAATGAGAACTACTCCCACTATGGAAATGAGTGAATGCATTATATAATTTTAAATTGGGTCCAAAATATGTCTTCAAAAGATCATCAATATACCTCCATACATATGCTTTACTCTTCACTATATTATTCCTAATAGCATTCACATTCAGATCCTCTCACATAATTCATATGAATTATAAACTATTGAGCTATATGAATGCACCTTCTTTAAAAAACCTTCATTAAAAAAACAATGATTATATATGCACTAATCTCTACACATACATATCATGAACCACCATGTAACATACATCTTTCATGGGCATAAAAAAAAATCAATTCACATCATACCAAATAAACTCTTTACATATCATAACTTATGACCCTCAAAAATATTTAATACACGAAGGAAAATGTACCATGATTAAATGTCCATCAATATTCATCTGGGCTATCACCAATCAACTTTTATAATGCTACGATTTTTTTTTTATGCAACATCCATCACTTTAATCACTAGCACACCATGCACCAGGAGATATGTCGATGCGTGGGATTTTGGTAGCACGATATTATATACTACAACACCAAGACCTACAATGTTCTCTTCACTTGGCTTCCCAATGGCTTAGGCGCAACGGTTCATAGTCCAGTCCTATGTGGAGGAACCATGGTTATGTTGTGTGGAGGCGCCAAAATTACGCATGTCTTCCCCGACAACACTATGTCATTCTCCTCTCCTCAGTGCATTCTTCAAGCCACCACTTAAGAACATTCTTAGTGTGCCATCAATGTATCAAAATATGCAACAAAAAAATTCTAATCTAGTATGAGCATGAAATTTGTGATGGGGAGAGGGTGTAGTAGAGGGATACTATGGCCAAGCACAAGGTAGTAAAGAGAACTTTACAAATTTTGTGCCAAGATAACAATGAGTATGGAATATCCGTGAGCATGATGATGTCCTATGAACGGTTCAGGTATGAAAAAAATGACAGGAAAATCCGAAGAGGGAGAGCAAGCAAGGAAATTTGAAGAAATAAAATGTGAAGGTTTGAGATAGAGAATTGACAAAGAAATCAATGCATGATGTAGGGAATCAAATATAGATTTCCTGTGAAGGGAGAGAGCAGTTACAAGGAGTATAAAACTAAAAATAGGGGCTGTCTCTGATACCATGTCTAACCAGGAGTAACTCCACGAATGAAATTGTTTATTGCATTAGTTATATCATCAATGTATACATGAGTGCAAAGACTCTTGGGACTCCAATTCCAAGGTCTCTTGGTTTTCTAAAATGCACAACTAAAAATATTTACAATAATCCTTTCAAATTAGGTGTCAAGAAATTTGATGCTTGAGAATTGGATTGATGATTTGATGATTTGATTGAAGGATTGTTGCAAATCCTTGGAGACCATTGTTGAGTAGCCTTGGTACCTTGCAGTGAGATTTCTTTGTTTGAGCCAAATATTATGCATTTTTAAGGTTGTGTTGATTGAGAAGTATTGAGTTTGAGATGATGTATTGAGCTTACCAAAGAGAGAGATTTGTTGTTATCTTGTGCAGGGGTTTAGTTTTAAACATTGTGAAATGTGGCCCTATTGATGAGCAGATTGATATAGCTCGGTGAAGAAGGGATGGGTGTTCCTTGCCTATGGGTGTAGGTAGCTTCAGTAAGATGATGCAGTATTCTCATAGTAGTGAGCACATTTCCAACAAAAAGCTACCAAGTTTGTTGGATGAATTCAATACATCGATCATTAGGTCCATGATATCTTGCACAAAGCCAATACTAAATACAAAAAATGTCATTATAAGCATCAGGTGCCACACAAGTTTCAAGTGGGAGATAAGGTTTGGTAAAATTTGTAGAAGGAATTCCTTGCAAGGGGCCATCAAAATATTTGGCCACTTCATTATGGATGTTAAACCATATCCAAGGTGGTGCATGATTGACGAGATGGGGAACCCCAGGTCTAAGTTTTGTCTAAAGTTTTGAGTCAAATTTTGTAATATTGTAGTCTCTGCATTTTGATGAGAGGAGCACGAATAGTGCAGAACATTAAGAGTCAAAGGGGCTTTTAGGTAGGTAAAATCCCCTTATTTTGTAAAGGGATGGGTTGTTTTGAGTAAAACATGAGCTCCGCCCATGGTATGCAGACCATGGTAATGTAATGTAAAAGATATAAAAGGAATTCATCTAGGAGTCATTAGGAAGTTCAAATATTATGGATAGTTGATAAATAAGATTTTGAATCTGCAATTCTGTATTCTACCGAAGGGGAAGGCTCCTGCAGCTTAGTGCGCAAAGACCTTGGTAAGTTTGCAGCTAAGTGCACTGACACCTGCATCTGTGTGCATAGGGTTAGAAGAATTGTATTAATTGAAAATATGAAGTAAAAAACATATTTGAGGAAAATATGTGCATTCTATATATATGTGTGTGTGTGTGTGTGTGTGTGTGTGTGTGTGTGTGTGTTTGTGTTTTATGCTCAGTTATGATTCAATTCTCTATAATATTGTTTTAAGTGCATCCCGGAGGTTCAAATCTAGTTTTGTATGTTAACTTATGCATGTTAGCACACTTAGGCGAAGATCATAGATCTAGTTACATAGAAATCACTTTAAGTCTGTGATTCTAAAGGTAAGGGTTTGCAAAGGACCAATCAGGCCCTAGATTAAGGAAATATCTCACTGCTACATCACATAGCCTTCTGGATGTAGAAACCTGGTTCTAGCATCCCCCAATACTGCCTTGGGTGAGATTGCAGTCTGTGCTAAGTGGACTATTACTAAAATGGCCTGTAGTGTAGCGTTTTGTTGGTTAGCGCAACTAAATATGAACTTGGGTCCAAGCCTCCTCAAGCCAACAAATGGTTTGGTTGCCGAGATCGAGATCTATTTGAGGGATGTGTGATGTGGAGTCCATGGATACCAAATAAGAAAAAAATCAAGAAGTGCATAGATCAGAAGTTGCATGAGTTTGCAGCTTAGGAAAATAAAAAACTGGGATGGTCGAAAGAGATGTGGTTACAAAGATATCTATATACAAAAGAGCACGAGATCTTTTTCTCATCATTCCATAACAAACTACACGAGTGGCTTTCAAAGTTAGCAGACAAGAAACCTTCTTGGAAACATGACAATCCTATTATGTGGACTCTTGAACTGATCAAACATCTAGAAGAGTCTGATTATATGGTTGGAAGGATTTTCGACTATTGGATCGATAGTACTTTGGGCAATTACATCACTGGAATTACAATTGACACATATATATCTTATAGCGAAGTTGAATGCTAACTCTTTAAGGGTCTGATAGGTAAGTACCTGAGATCACTAAAAACTTGGATTAAAATGATATTGTGTGAAAAGGGTGTTATGCCTTTGAATTTATGTTTAAAAGAGGCCAGACCAAATCTACGGGAAGCGGAAAAGGATTCAGAGCCAATTGAGATAAATATACTTAGGGCACATATAGTCTATTATTAGGAGAATCAGACAAAGAAGGTGAAAGGACCAGCCCTAAGACACCTAGAGGTGCACCACAGACAAAATGTATTGGCACTTCTAGGATTCTACATCCATCCACCCCACCTCCACCTTCATCACCACCTCATACATGTACGCTTCCACCTGCACCTCTGCCTTCATTTTTCAGTATGGAGAATACAATGAAAATGCCTGTATATAAGGGTTAGGTATTAGAGGATCTTCATCAGTTTTGGTTCGGAGTAGAATCTATGTGGAAGGCACAACATATCAATGACAATGACATGAAGAAATCACAACTGGTTATAACGCTCTAAGATAGAGCACTTACATGGTATATCAAATATAGTACAACCAATTTGAATGCTACGTTAGCTGAGAGAAAGATTGCGTTGAATGTAGAATCTAAAAAGCTGAAATTAGAAGCTTAGTGTGTTACTAAAATAAATGAAATCAAGCAAACAACTAACACATTAGCGTGGTACATGGATCAAAGGCTGAAGTTATTGCTAAGACAAGCTAATCTTTATATTTCAGATGAAAAACATAAAGAATGGTACATCACTTCGTTATTGCCACACTTAAGACTACCTTTGTCTCAACAGAAGATTGGATCTCAGACAGAAGCATTAGATATCATGATCAAGCTAGAGGCTTCTCTGATTTAGGATACAAATATAGGAGTTCAACAGATCCATTCATAATTAACAAGCCTGCATATGGAGTTGCAAGATCTGAACAAGGGAAATGAGGTTTAGTCACAACTATGCCTTGAATTTTGGTGCACGAAATGCAAAGTTGTAGGCCACTATAAGGATCAGGGCCCTTTGTACCAAAACTATATAGCCGTGGGAGGTCCCAACTCGCTAAAATCAGAGTCTCCTACTAGATCAAGTGCTGGTTCACATGTCTGGTGTAGTATATACCAAGTTTTAGGAATGCATACGACATAGAATTGTTATCTGTTGTAAAAGTTTGTACAATCGCCAAAGAAACTATTTTACAAATTTTGTACATTAGTTGACCATGATGAAAGAGATTTCTGAAGCTATGACTTGATGATAGTCAAAACCCCAATGTATAGGATGTAGGTTGAAACCTGTGCGCAGAATGATAGGGGCTCACCTGCAGCGTGCAGGGGATTCCAAGGACATGGAAGAGGATGATGAGGAGGCACTGGAAGAGGTTGGGGCTAGATCATCTGCTACAGCTGTGGAGAACCAATACATTTTACTCGTGATTATCACAACCCAACTCATTGTTCTTGTCAATACTATAAGCAATTTTATCATGTTATAAAAGATTGTCCTGTATTAATAGCAAAGATGCAGGTGTTAGTGTCAGTATTTCCAGCCTTCCTCCAGTGATCAAATATGTTCTTACAAAGTGGTCTCAGAGTGTCAAGGTCAAATTTTGTCATTTCAGTGAGTCTTCAAGCAAAATTTGGTCACTAGGCATTAGGTCTAGGGTTTTCTTTCACTCCTTTCAAAGTTGCCCAAATGTCGGTCCATGTCACCATTCAGCTGAGTGTACCATTATTCAGAGGGTTTTCATCATCATGTCAAGTTCCATTGGCTCATTTCACACCTTGTTCATGCTTTAGTTGCACCCAGGTAAGGTCATTTCCCTCTCCTAGGGTTTTGAAAGCAATTTCTCTTGGACGGTCAAATCATTAGAAAAACTTGTATACAGATGTTCATACACCTTCCCCTATCCTTAATATACCTTCTTAAATACTTCCCATCACTGAGATCCCCCAAATTCCTCATTTTTGCACAAACCCTAGTTTCTTGCTACAAGTTGGCAATTTTCTAGGGTGGGCATGTGCTTTGCCCTTTTGGACCCATTCCCCTCACTCAATCTCTAAGATTACACTTTCCCCTACTTCCTAACATCCCTCCCTACTTCCAAAAATTTCCTCAAGAATTTAGAAGCCCCTTATCCACTTCATTTCGCTTCATTTCGACAAAATTCCTTGTTTCACACATCGGGACAAGTTTCATTCAAATGATGTTTTAGAGCAATAAAAGATGAATTTTTGAAACCGGAGAGGGGTTTTTGTCCAAAACATGCCAAAGAAGAAAAATCTCCTTCACGTTTTACACAGGTGTCATGGTTTTAGAGAAATGTCAAACATACCGTTGCCTCAGGAGAATTGAATGCACCTCCGTAGTGACCTTGGGAAAATCAATATTTCTCCTAGCATGGTTGGCCAAATTAATTTCTTGATGAGTGAACGGATAACTAGACACAAATATATTTCCAATGAGCTATCATGAGCTCAATTTGGAGTTGAGGAAGGCATTCAAAAGTTGATTGCAACAGCACTCTTCCTTGAGGCAGCCTCATTTGGCACATTTTTACCAGTCTTGGGAGATTTAATTTTTGACAAGGAAAATGAACTCCAAATTGAAACATTTCAGTTGTAGTGGAAATTAGACTCAGAGACCTTTCCAATGAGCTTTCCTGCGCCCAATGTCGACACCGGGAAGGCCTCCAAAATCCCCCTGCAAAATGCACTATGTAGCTAGGTGTGCACTACGCATTAAAACTGTGCGCTACGCACTGGGCAGTGCGCTACGCATTGGGCCTCATTGGCCAGTGTAAAATAACAAAGACGCTACGCACTGAGATGTGCGCTACGCATAGAATTGGCACACTACACATCCATTCCAGCGTTATGTTTTTGTGCCTAAAACTTATCAAATCGCCTCGGCAACTACAAGTAGGTGTTTATTTGACTCAAACATCAAGTTGAATAGTGTCTAATGTGTGTTTGAAGAAGTGGAAGTGGTCTTGGGTGTAAGAAAATAAACCAAACCCTAGGTCCTTATTGAAACTTTGTATAGGGTATTAAAAGACATTGGAGACAGTAGCACTTCATACCACAATATCCTTTGTGATTGTTTTATGCCCAAATACACCAAACAGAATGTTCATTATGACATAAGCCTTATGATGTTTCGGTTGGCTTTTTGAGTATGTCTTGAAATTGTGATTTCACCACACTTACAACATACATATTGCAGACCTCCTATTGCAGATATTGTGTTTTCAAAGCCATGTCAGACACAGGGTCAGTGTATTCTTCATAGCGCCTCAACCACCACCAGAGAAAGTTCATGATGAGGGAGGGCCTTCACAGCAGTTTGACATTCCTGAGACCGAGCATGTTGATGCTCCAGCATATATGGCATATCTGCGAGGCCACAGGGCCTTATTTGCATCTGCACGATGAGTACTATCTCCACATGATGTGGAAGGGGTCTCATTTCCATCTACAACATAGGTATAGAGTCAGGACAGGGGCAAGAGACCCATGGTTGATGAGGTTCCTTCAGGAGGCCAGGACACCGGTATCATTGATGTTGATGCTAGCTCTCCTAGCTCCGAGCTAAAGGAGATCATCCAAGAACAAAGGGCCGAGAATGATTCATTGCAAAAGAAATTGCAGATGGCTAAATGGGTGATCAACTACCTAGAGCAGCACAACAAGCAGTTGGAAGATGAGCATGAACTTTATGAGCTGCGGAAGATCTGCGAAGACCAGGAATTGGCCCGAAGGAGACCCGGTGATTTGACACCTATTGATAGGGAATCAATGCTCATCCGGGTCAACACTCATCTGGAGAAGTTGTTGGTGAAGGCAAATAGAGACAAGGACATTCTTCGCCACATGAAGACTCACTATTGGGCTCTCATGCATGTTTGCAAAGTGAGAATCAAGGTCCTCAAAAGGCGTTTGGGCAAAGTACAAAAACGACACAAAAGGCCTGATCCGCTTCGAGTTTTGGCCGAGGCTTCACTCATTGAGCATGATACATGATGGAGGGTCTTCACTCCAATTTTGGGCACATTTGGAGAAAATTTTGTCATTTCAAAAATTTTGGCTTAAGAAACAGGTTTTTGGGTTCTACGCGCAGCGCGCTACCCTGAAGATTGGGAGGTCCAATTGACAAATGGCTTGTAGTTTTGGACTTTTCATGAATAAATACGCTTGTACAGCCACTTCCAAGGCATTCCATCAGGTTTTGGGTGGTCAAAATGTCCAAAAACACCATGAAAACCACCTTGCTGCCACCTTTTCCAACTGCAGGTAGTACCTCCAGGAGGATTCAGTTTTGAGGGGGCAAATGAGCTCCAAATTGGACAATTCCACTTGTGTTGGAAAGTAGACATCTAGGCCTTTCCAACGAGCTATCATGAGCTCAATTTGGAAGTCAGGAAGTGCTCCCAAAACAGGCTCAAAGGGGCGCTATGCATAGGGATCAAGGGCGCTACGCATATAGTTTTTGGCCCAGATTTTCACCTTCAGCTCAGGAATTCGGCTAGTTTCTACCAGATTCACTCTTTGATGTTATTTTCCACCTAATATGATGTAACTTGATGCATGTAAGGCAACTTAGCACTTATTTACCTTCTTCTATATGATTCATTCATAAATTAGCAAGAAATCAATGTAATGAATCAGTTTCCTTCTTTTTAGAGGCAGGTTGTTTGGTCATCTAGATTCTTGCTCCATGTTTAGAATTTGTTCAAACTGCTCCTAGAAGGAGGAGCTCAACCCCTAGAGGTTAGGGAATAAGGATAGCTTGGTCTATATATGTAAGTTTTCATGCAGTAGCAGAAGTTGGACTCTTGGGATAGTTTTGAGACTATATTGTACATATTTTACCAGCATTTTTGGCAAAGGAAAGACCAGGTTTTTGCAGCGCTACTTGGGATCCATGTGGCTTTATGTCTTGATGGTGTGTTTCTTTCAATACTTATAAGTTGTGTATGTGCATCATTATCCTTATTGAATCTTCTCTTATTAAGCAAATGAAGTGTTAAGGTACAATCCATGAAATTGCTATGCTCTCCCTTTAAATTTGTTTAATATTCTATGTTTTCTTCAGTTTAACGAGAATCCTTGAAACCTATTGCTCTCCTTAGTCCCTCACCAGTCTGATCTACCCATCTCACTTGCTTTAAGGCATCAAAACAATTGTCTATCTTGCCCCAAGTGGACCTCTACAAAAACTGTGCCTTATCCCCGCACCCAAAATTGCCTTTCCCTCGATTTCAACAAAATCATAAAAAATCAATCCTAAACTCTTTGTATTTAATACCTAGCCTAAAATCAGTCATCAATTCGATCATCTCGAGCCTTTTTGATTATCTTTAGCCGAGTTTGACCCGGAGAGAGTCCTCTCCTGTCCTCGTAGGGCTAGCTACGAGGCTGAGCGTGGTTTGATGTGGCCTTGAGTCTTGCCTTATTTCAGCCTAAGGAAAATTTGAACGCTAACATAGTGGCGACCATACTGGGGAAGATGGTTTGCTATTGATGTGACATTCGAATTGTTGATTGTCTTGTCCCAGTACATGAAATCAAGTTGCAGATCTGATGCTGATGGTGGACAGCAGTCGGACACATATGCATGCCGAGACATTCACCTGGCGACTCCAAATCGATACAGACATTCCAGTGCTCGCTGATCCACTCATGCAATGGTAGGGTATGTGGCAAACCCTACACTTTGTGAAGCTGTAAACGATGTTAGAAATTGGTTAGCAGATTTTGAACTCAATGAAGAATTTTTCAGTGCCTTGCTTCAAGGTTTGAAATCTTCGAAGTTTCCTTTTGAAGCTAAAACTGCTGTTTGTGAATTAGTTGTTGAAAGAGTTGAGCAGGAGATTCAGTGTTTAGATGAGCAGATCCAATCATATCATTTCTGAGACCCTAAAAAGTTCTTGGAAATCCTTCCTCCTTCGAAACAAGAAATAATAGAATTGCCTACAGATGTTTGCATTGACAGTGCGCAGCTGGAGGTATGCGTTGTAGAGTTGGGGCAGCAAACAGAGTTTGGCTACTGCGATCCTATTGCAGCATACATGGAAATGTTTTTCTATTTGACTGATAGATCAAGCTGTCTTATACATAGCCATATTCATTACGTGCATGAAGGGCTGCCAGCAATTACTTCCGTGTCCTGGTGGAAACATTCTCAAGCGGCATCATTCTCAGGTTTACTTGAATGGTTGATCTGGCACTTCAGTGTTACCTGATCTATTGTTTGTAGAGCAAAGTAGGGTAGATTTTGTAAATAAATAAGCAGCCAAAAGGCAGCATTTCATTTTAAGTTTCATTTACAGTTGTAGTTTGAAAGTTGGCGAGTCAGTTTTTCAATCATTTCAGTCAAGTTTCAGTTCATAAATGTGTCAAAGGTTTTGTGTTATCCGTTCAAATAATGATTCCATTGCCCAATGGACGGAGGCACTGTCTGCTCTCCCAAAGCTCTGCGGTTCTTGGCACTTCCAAGGAGCTACCATCCCCATTGGAGCCAATGTTAGTGTCAGTCTTTCCAGCCTTCCTCCAGTGATCAAATATGCTCTTACAAAGTGGTCTCAGAGTGTCAAGGTCAAATTTTGTCATTTCAGTGAGTCTTCAAGCAAAATTTGGTCACTAGGCATTAGGTCTAGGGTTTGGTTTCACTCCTTTCAAAGTTGCCCAAATGTCGGTCCATGTCACTATTCAGCTGAGTGTACCATTATTCAGAGGGTTGTCATCATCATGTCAAGTTCCATTGGCTCAGCTCACACCTTGTTCGTGCTTCAGTTGCGCCTAGGTAAGGTCATTTCCCTCTCCTAGGGTTTTGAAATCAATTTCTCTTGGACGGTCAAATCATTAGCAAAACTTGTATCAAGATGTTCATACACCTTCCCCTATCCTTAATATACCTTATTAAATACTTCCCATCACTGAGATCCGCCAAATTCCTCATTTTTGCACAAACCCTAGTTTCTTGCTACAACCTGGCAATTTTCTAGGTTGGGCCTGTGCTTTTCCGTTTTGGACCCCTTCCCCTCACTCAATCTCTGAGATTCCACTTTCCCCTGCTTCCTAACATGCCTCCCTACTTCCAAAAATTTCCTCAAGAATTTAGAAGCCCCTTATCCCCTTCATTTCGCTTCATTTCGACAAAATTCCTTGTTTCACACATCGGGACAAGTTTCACTCAAATGATGTTTCAGAGCAATAAAAGATGAATTTTGGGAAACGGAGAGGTGGTTTCTTCCAAAACATGCCAAAGAAGAAAAACCTCCTTCACGTTTTACACAGGTGTCATGGTTTTACAGAAATGTCAAACATACCGTTGCCTCAGGAGAATTGAATGCACCTCTGAAGTGACCTCGGGAAAATCACTATTTCTCCTAGCATGGTTGGCCAAATTAATTTCTTGATGAGTGAACGGATAACTAGACACAACTACCTTTCCAATGAGCTATCATGATCTCAATTTGGAGTTGAGGAAGGCATTCAAACATTGACTGTAACAACACTCTTCCTTCAGGCAGCCTCATTTGGCACATTTTGACCAGTCTTGGGAGATTTGATTTTTGACAAGGAAAATGAACTCCAAATTGAAAAATTTCAGTTTTAATGGAAATTAGACTCAGAGATGTTTCCAACAAACTATCTTGCACCCGATTTCGACACCGGGAAGGCCTCCAAAATCCCCTTGCAAAATGCACTATGTAGCTAGGTGTGCGCTACGCATTGAAACTGTGCGCTACGCACTGGGCAGTGCGCTACGCATTGGGCCACACTGGCCAGTGTAAAATAAAAAAGGCACTACGCACTGAGAGGTGCGCTATGCATAGAATTGGTGCACTACGCATCCATTCCAACGTTATGTTTTTGTGCCTAAAACTTATCAAATCGCCTCGGCAACTACAAGTAGGTATTTCTTTGACTCAGACATCAAGTTGAATAGTGTCTAATGTGTGTTTGAAGAAGTGGAAGTGGTGTTGGGTGTAAGAAAATAAACCAAACCCTAGGTCCTTATTGAAACTTTGTATAGGGTATTAAAAGACATTGGAGACAGCAGCACTTCATACCATAATATCTTTTGTGATTGTTTTATGCCCAAATACACCAAACAGAATGTTCATTATGACATAAGCCTTATGATGTTTCGGTTGGATTTTTGAGTATGTCTTGAAATGTGATTTCACCACACCTACAACATACATATTGCAGACCTCCTATTGCAGATATTGTGTTTTCAAAGCCATGTCAGACATAGGGTCAGTGTATTCTTAACAGTGCCTCAACCAGCACCAAAGAAAGTTCATGATGAGGGAGGGCCTTCACAGCAGTTTGACATTCCTGAGACCGAGCATGTTGATGCTCCAGCATATATGACATATCGGCGAGGCCAGGGCCTTATTTGCATCTGCACAATGAGTACTATCTCCACATCATGTGGAAGGGGTCTCGTTTCCATCTACAACACAGGTACAGAGTCAGGACAGGGGCAAGAGACCCATGGTTGATGAGGGTCCTTCAGGAGGCCAGGACACCGGTATCATTGATGTTGATGCTAGCTCTCCTAGCTTCGAGCTAAAGGAGATCATCCAAGCACAAAGGGTCGAGAATGAGTCATTGCAAAAGAAATTGCAGATGGCTAAATGGGTGATCAACTACCTAGAGCAGCGCAATAAGCATTTGGAAGATTAGCATGAACTTTCTGAGCTGTGGAAGATCTGCGAAGACCGGGAATTGGCCCGAAGGAGACCCGGTGATTTGAAACCTATTGATAGGGAATCAATGCTCATCCGGGTCAACACTCATCTGGAGAAGTTGTTGGTGAAGGCAAATAGAGACAAGGACATGCTTCGCCACATGAAGACTCACTATTGGGCTCGCATGCATCTTTGCAAAGCAAGAATCAAGGTCCTCAAAAGGCATTTGAGCAAAGTACAAAAACGACACAAAAGGCCTAATCCGCTTCGAGTTTTGGCTGAGGATTCACTCCTTGAGAATGATACATGATGGAGGGTCTTCACTCCAATTTTGGGCACATTTGGAGAAAATTTTTTCATTTCAAAAATTTTGGCTTAAGAAACAGCTTTTTGGGTTCTACGTGTAGCGCGCAGCACGCTACCCTGAAGATTGGGAGGTCCAATTGACAAATGGCTTGTAGTTTTGGATTTTTCATGAAGAAAACACTTGTACAGCCACTGCCAAGGCATTCCATCAGGTTATGGATGGTCAAAATGTCCAAAAACACCATGAAAACCACCTTGCTGCCACCTTTTCCAACTACAGGTAGTACCTCTGGGAGAATTCAGTTTTGAGGGGGCCAATGAGCTCCAAATTAGACAATTCCACTTGGGTTGGAAAGTAGACATCCAGGCCTTTGCAACAAGCTATTATGAGCTGAATTGGGATGTCAGGAAGTGCTCCCAAAATAGGCTCAAAGGGGCACTATGCATAGGGATCAAGGGCACTACGCATACATTTTTTGGCCGAGATTTTCACCTTCAGCTCAGGAATTCGGCTAGTTTCTACTAGATTCACTCTTTGATGTTATTTTCCACCTAATATGATGTAACTTGATGTATGTAAGGTAACTTAGCACTTATTTACCTTCTTCTAGATGATTCATTCACAAATTAGCAAGAAATCAATGTAATGAATCAGTTTCCTTCTTTTTAGAGGCAGGTTGTTTGGTCATCTAGATTCTTGCTCCATGTTTAGAATTTGTTCAAACTGCTCCTAGAAGGAGGAGCTCGACCCTTAGAGGTTAGGTAATGAGGATAGCTCGGTCTATATATGTAAGTTTTCATTCAGTAGCAGAGGTTGGACTCTTGGGATAGTTTTGAAACTATATTGTACATATTTTACCAACATTTTTGGCAAAGGAAAGACCAGGGTTTTGTAGCACTACTTGGGATCCATGTGGCTTTATGTCTTGATGGTGTGTTTCTTTCAGTACTTGTAAGTTGTGTATGTATCATTATCTCTATTGAATATTCTCTTATTAAGCAAATGAAGTGTTAAGGTAGAATCCATGAAATTGCTATGCTTTGCCTTTAAATTTGTTTAATATTCTATGTTTTCTTCAGTTTAAGGAGAATTTTTGAAACTGCTTGCTCTCCTTAGCCCCTCACCAGTCTGATCTACCCATCTCACTTGATTTAAGGCATCAAAACAATTTCCTATCTTGCCCCAAGTGGACCTCTACAAAAACTGTTCCTTATCCCCGCACCCAAAATTGCCTTTCCCTCGATTTCAACAAAATCATAAAAAATCAATCCTAAACTCTTTTTATTTAAAACCTAGCCTAAAATCAGTCATCAATTCGGTCATCTAGAGCCTTTTCGATTATCTTTAGCCGAGTTTGACACGGAGAGAGCCCTCTCCTGTCCTCGTAGGGCTAGCTACAAGGCTGAGAGTGGTTTGATGTGGCCTTCAGTCTTGCCTTATTTCGGCCTAAGGCAAATTTGAGCTCTAACATAGTGGCGACCATACTGGGGAAGATGGTTTGTTGTTGATGTGACATTCGACTTGTTGATTGTCTTGTCCCAGTACATGAAATCAAGTTGCAGATCTGATGCTGATGGTGGACAACAGTCAAACACATATGCAGGCTGAGACATTCACCCGGCAACTCCAACTCGATCCAGAAATTTCAGTGCTCGTTGATCCACTCATGCAATGGTAGGGTATGTGGGAAACCCTGCACTTTGTGAAGCTGTAAACGATGTTAGAAATTGGTTAGCAGATTTTGAACTCAATGAAGAATTTTTCAGTGCCTTGCATCAAGGTTTGAAATCTTCGAAGTTTCCTTTGAAGCTAAAACTGGTGTTTGTGAATTAGTTGTTGAAAGAGTTGAGCAGGAGATTCAGTGTTTAGATGAGCAGATCTAGTCATATCATTTCTGAGACTCTAAAAAGTTCTTGGAAATCCTTCCTCCTTCGAAACAAGAAATAATAGAATTTCCTACAGATGTTTGCATTGATAGTGTGCAGCTGGAGGTATGCGTTGTAGAGTTTGGGCAGCAAACAGAGTTTGGCTACTGCGATCCTATTGCAGCATACATGGAAATGTTTTTAGTTTGACTGATAGATCAAGCTGTCTTATACATAGCCAGATTCATTACGTGCATGAAGGGCTGCCAGCAATTACATCCGTGTCCTGGTGGAAACATTCTCAAGCGGCATCATTCTCAGCTTTACTTGAATGTTTGATCTGGCACTTCAGTATTACCTGATCTATTGTTTGTACAACAGAGTAGGGTAGATTTTGTAAATAAATAAGCAGCCAAAAGGCAACATTTCATTTTAAGTTTCATTTACAGTTGTAGTGTGAAAGTTGGCGAGTCAGTTTTTCAATCATTTCAGTCAAGTTTCAGTTCATAAATGTGTCAAAGCTTTTGTGTTATCCGTTCAAATAATGACTCCATTGCCCAATGGACGGAGGCACTGTCTGCTCTCCCAAAGCTCTGCGGTTCTTGGCACCTCCAAGGAGCTACCATCCCCATTGGAGCCAATATTAGTGTCAGTATTTCCAGCCTTCCTCCAGTGATCAAATATGCTCTTACAAAGTGGTCTCAGAGTGTCAAGGTCAAATTTTGTCATTTCAGTGGAGTCTTCAAGCAAAATTTGGTCACTAGGCATTAGGTCTAGGGTTTTCTTTCACTCCTTTCAAAGTTGCCCAAATGTCGGTCCATGTCACCATTCAGCTGAGTGTACCATTATTCAGAGGGTTTTCATCATCATGTCAAGTTCCATTGGCTCATTTCACACCTTGTTCATGCTTCAGTTGCGCCTAGGTAAGGTCATTTCCCTCTCCTAGGGTTTTGAAAGCAATTTCTCTTGGACGGTCAAATCATTAACAAAACTTGTATCAAGATGTTCATACACCTTCCCCTATCCTTAATATACCTTATTAAATACTTCCCATCACTGAGATCCCCCAAATTCCTCATTTTTGCACAAACCCTAGTTTCTTGCTACAACCTGACCATTTTCTAGGTTGGGCCTATGTTTTTCCCTTTTGGACTCTTTCCCCTCACTCAATCTCTGAGATTCCACTTTCCCCTGTGTCCTAACATCCCTCCCTACTTCCAAAAATTTCCTCAAGAATTTAGAAGCCCTTTATCCCCTTCATTTCGCTTCATTTTGACAAAATTCCTTGTTTCACACATCGGGACAAGTTTCACTCAAATGATGTTTTAGAGAAATCAAAGATGAATTTTGGAAAATGGAGAGGGTTTTCTGTCCAAAACATGCCAAAGAAGAAAAACCTCCTTCACTTTTTACACATGTGTCATGGTTTTAGAGAAATGTCAAAAATACCATTGCCTGAGGAGAATTGAATGCACCTCTGAAGTGACCTTGGGAAAATCAAGATTTCTCCTAGCATGGTTGGCCAAATAACTTTCTGGATGAGTCAAATGATAACTAGACACAAAAATCTTTCCAATGAGCTATCATGAGCTCAATTGGGAGTTGAGGAAGGCATTCAAAAGTTGACTGCAACAGCACTCTTCCTTGAGGCAGCCTCATTTGGCACATTTTGACCAGTCTTAGGAGATTTGATTTTTGACAAAGCAAATGGACTCCAAATTGAAACATTCTAGCTGTAGTGGAAAGTATACTTATAGACCTTTCCAACGAACTATCCTGCACCCGATTTCCACACCTGGAAGGCCTCCGAAAGCCCCCTGCAAAATTCATTATGTAGCTAGGTGTGCGCTACGCATTGAAACTATGCGCTACACACTGGGTAGTGCGCTACGCATTGGGCCTCACTGGCCAATGTAAAATAACAAAGGTGATACGCACTGGGAGGTGCAATATGCATATAATTGGTGTGCTATGCATCCATTCCAGCGTTATGTTTTTGTGCCTAAAACTTATCAAATCGCCTCGGCAACTACAAGTAGGTGTTTCTTTGACTCAAACATCAAGTTGAATAGTGTCTAATGTGTGTTTGAAGAAGTGGAAGTGGTGTTGAGTGTAAGAAAATAAACCAAACCCTAGGTCTCTATTGAAACTTTGTATAGGGTATTAAAATACATGGGAGACAGCAGCACTTCATACCACAATATCTTTTGTGATTGTTTTATGCCCAAATACACCAAATAGAATGTTCATTATCACATAAGCCTTATGATGTTTCGGTTAGCTTTTTGAGTATGTCTTGAATTGTGATTTCACCACACCTACAACATACATATTGCAGACCTCCTATTGCAGATATTGTGTTTTCAAAGCCATGTCAGACACAGGGTTAGTGTATTCTTCATAGTGCCTCAGCCACCACCAGAGAAAGTTCAAGATGAGGGAGGGCCTTCACAGCAGTTTGACATTCCTGAGACCGAGCATGTTGATGCTCCAGCATATATGACATATCAGCGAGGCCATAGGGCCTTATTTGCATCTGCACGATGAGTAATATCTCCACATCATGTGGAAGGGGTCTCTTTTCCATCTACAGCATAGGTACAGAGTCAGGACAGGGGCAAGAGACCCATGGTTGATGAGGGTCCTTCAAGAGGCCAGGACACCGGTATCATTGATGTTGATGCTAGCTCTCCTAGCTCTGAGCTAAAGGAGATAATCTAAGAACAAGGGGCCAAGAATGAGTCATTGCAAAAGAAATTGCAGATGGCTAAATGGGTGATCAACTACCTAGAGTAGTGTAACAAGCAGTTGGAAGATGAGCATGAACTTTATGAGCTGCGGAAGATCCGCGAAGACCGGGAATTGACCCGAAGGAGACCCGGTGATTTGACACCTATTGATAAGGAATCAATGCTAATCTGGGTCAACACTCATCTGGAGAAGTTGTTGGCGAAGGAAAATAGAGACAAGAACATGCTTCGCCACATGAAGACTCACTATTGGGCTCACATGCATGTTTGCAAAGCGAGAATCAAGGTCCTCAAAAGGCGTTTGAGAAAAGTACAAAAATGACACAAAAGGCCTAATCTGCTTCGATTTTTGGCCAAGGCTTCACTTGTTGAGCACGATACATGATGGAGGGTCTTCACTCCAATTTTGGGCACATTTGGAGAAAATTTTGTCATTTCAAAAATTTTGGCTTAAGAAACAGGTTTTTGGGTTCTACGCGTAGCGCGCAGCGCGCTACCCTAAAGATTGGGAGGTCCAATTGAGAAATGGCTTGTAGTTATGGATTTTTCATGAAGAAATACGCTTGTGCAGCCACTTCCAAGGCATTCCATCAGGTTCTGGGTGGCTAAAATGTCCAAAAACACCATGAAAACCACCTTGCTGCCACCTTTTCCAACTGCAGGTAGTACCTCTGGGAGAATTCAGTTTTGAGGGGGTAAATGAGCTCCAAATTGGAAAATTCCACTTGGGTTGGAAAGTAGACATCCAGGCCTTTCCAACGAGCTATTATGAGCTCAATTGGGAAGTCCGTAGGTGCTCCCAAAATAGGCTCAAAGGGGCGCTATGCATAGGGATCAGGGGCACTACACATACAGTTTTTGGCCCAGATTTTCACCTTCAGCTCAGGAATTCGGCTAGTTTCTACCAGATTCACTCTTTGATGCTATTTTCCACCTAATATGATGTAACTTGATGTATGTAAGGTAACTTAGAACTTATTTACCTTCTTCTAGATGATTCATTCACAAATTAGCAAGAAATCAATCTAATGAATCAATTTCCTTCTTTTTAGAGGCAGGTTGTTTGGTCATCTAGATTCTTGCTCCATGTTTAGAATTTGTTCAAACAGCTCCTAGAAGGAGGAGCTCGACCCTTAGAGGTTAGGGAATGAGGATAGCTTGGTCTATATATGTAAGTTTTCATTCAGTAGCAGAGGTTGGACACTTGGGATAGTTTTGAGACTATATTGTACATATTTTACCAGCATTTTTGGCAAAGGAAAGACCAGGGTTTTGCAGCACTACTTGGGTTCCATGTGGCTTTATGTATTGATGGTGTGTTTCTTTCAGTACTTGTAAGTTTTGTATGTGCATCATTATCTCTATTGAATCTTCTCTTATCAAGAAAATGAAGTGTTAAGGTAGAATCCATGAAATTGCTATGCTCTCCCTTTAAATTTGTTTAATATTCTATGTTTTCTTCAGTTTAAGGAGAATCCTTGAAACCTCTTGCTCTCCTTAGCCCCTCACTAGTCTGATCTACCCATATCACTTGCTTTAAGGCATCAAAACAATTGCCTATCTTGCCCCAAGTGGACCTCTACAAAAACTATGCCTTATCCCCGCACCCAAAATTGCCTTTCCCTCGATTTCAACAAAATCATAAAAAATCAATCCTAAACTCTTTGTATTTAATACCTAGCCTAAAATTAATCTTCAATTCCTTCATCTCGAGCCTTTTCGATTATCTTTAGCCGAGTTTGACCCGGAGAGAGCCCTCTCCTGTCCTCGTAGGGCTAGCTACGAGGCTGAGCGTGGTTTGATGTGGCCTTGAGTCTTGCCTTATCAGCCTAAGGAAAATTTGAGCGCTAACATAGTGGCGACCATACTGGGGAAGATGGTTTGCTATTGATGTGACATTCGACTTGTTGATTGTCTTGTCCCAGTACATGAAATCAAGTTGCAGATCTTATGCTGATGGTGGACAGCAGTCGGACACATATGCAGGCTGAGACATTCACCTGGCGACTCCAACTCGATCCAGACATTCCAGTGCTCGCTGATCCACTCATGCAATGATAGGGTATGTGGCAAACCCTGCACTTTGTGAAGCTGTAAACGATGTTAGAAATTGGTTAGCAGATTTTGAACTCAATGACTAATTTTTCAGTGCCTTGCTTCAAGGTTTGAAATCTTCGAAGTTTCCTTTTGAAGCTAAAACTGGTATTTGTGAATTAGTTGTTGAAAGAGTTGAGCAGGAGATTCAGTGTTTAGATGAGCAGATCCAGTCATATCATTTCTGAGACCCTAAAAAGTTCTTGGAAATCCTTCCTCCTTCGAAACAAGAAATAATAGAATTGCCTACAGATGTTTGCATTGACAGTGTGCAGCTGGAGGTATGCGTTGTAGAGTTGGGGCAGCAAACAGAGTTTGGCTACTGCGATCCTATTGCAGCATACATGGAAATGTTTTTCAATTTGACTGATAGATCAAGCTGTCTTATACATAGCCAGATTCATTACGTGCATGAAGGGCTGCCAGCAATTACATCCGTGTCCTGGTGGAAACATTCTCAAGCGGCATCATTCTCAGGTTTACTTGAAATGGTTGATCTGGCACTTTAGTATTACCTGATCTATTGTTTGTAGAGCAAAGTAGGGTAGATTTTGTAAATAAATAAGCAGCCAAAAGGAAACATTTCATTTTAAGTTTCATTTACAGTTGTAGTGTGAAAGTTGGCGAGTCAGTTTTTCAATCATTTCAGTCAAGTTTCAGTTCATAAATGTGTCAAAGGTTTTGTGTTATCCGTTCAAATAATGACTCCATTTCCCAATGGACGGAGGCACTGTCTGCTCTCCCAAAGCTCTGCGGTTCTTGGCACCTCCAAGGAGCTACCATCCCCCTTGGAGCCAATATTAGTGTCAGTATTTCCAGCCTTCCTCCAGTGATCAAATATGCTCTTACAAAGTGGTCTCAGAGTGTCAAGGTCAAATTTTGTCATTTCAGTGAGTCTTCAAGCAAAATTTGGTCACTAGGCATTAGGTCTAGGGTTTTCTTTCACTCCTTTCAAAGTTGCCCAAATGTCGGTCCATGTCACCATTCAGCTGAGTGTACCATTATTCAGAGGGTTTTCATCATCATGTCAAGTTCCATTGGCTCATTTCACACCTTGTTCATGCTTCAGTTGCGCCTAGGTAAGGTCATTTCCCTCTCCTAGGGTTTTGAAAGCAATTTCTCTTGGACGGTCAAATCATTAACAAAACTTGTATCAAGATGTTCATACACCTTCCCCTATCCTTAATATACCTTATTAAATACTTCCCATCACTGAGATCCCCCAAATTCCTCATTTTTGCACAAACCCTAGTTTCTTGCTACAACCTGACCATTTTCTAGGTTGGGCCTATGTTTTTCCCTTTTGGACTCTTTCCCCTCACTCAATCTCTGAGATTCCACTTTCCCCTGTGTCCTAACATCCCTCCCTACTTCCAAAAATTTCCTCAAGAATTTAGAAGCCCTTTATCCCCTTCATTTCGCTTCATTTTGACAAAATTCCTTGTTTCACACATCGGGACAAGTTTCACTCAAATGATGTTTTAGAGAAATCAAAGATGAATTTTGGAAAATGGAGAGGGTTTTCTGTCCAAAACATGCCAAAGAAGAAAAACCTCCTTCACTTTTTACACATGTGTCATGGTTTTAGAGAAATGTCAAAAATACCATTGCCTGAGGAGAATTGAATGCACCTCTGAAGTGACCTTGGGAAAATCAAGATTTCTCCTAGCATGGTTGGCCAAATAACTTTCTGGATGAGTCAAATGATAACTAGACACAAAAATCTTTCCAATGAGCTATCATGAGCTCAATTGGGAGTTGAGGAAGGCATTCAAAAGTTGACTGCAACAGCACTCTTCCTTGAGGCAGCCTCATTTGGCACATTTTGACCAGTCTTAGGAGATTTGATTTTTGACAAAGCAAATGGACTCCAAATTGAAACATTCTAGCTGTAGTGGAAAGTATACTTATAGACCTTTCCAACGAACTATCCTGCACCCGATTTCCACACCTGGAAGGCCTCCGAAAGCCCCCTGCAAAATTCATTATGTAGCTAGGTGTGCGCTACGCATTGAAACTATGCGCTACACACTGGGTAGTGCGCTACGCATTGGGCCTCACTGGCCAATGTAAAATAACAAAGGTGATACGCACTGGGAGGTGCAATATGCATATAATTGGTGTGCTATGCATCCATTCCAGCGTTATGTTTTTGTGCCTAAAACTTATCAAATCGCCTCGGCAACTACAAGTAGGTGTTTCTTTGACTCAAACATCAAGTTGAATAGTGTCTAATGTGTGTTTGAAGAAGTGGAAGTGGTGTTGAGTGTAAGAAAATAAACCAAACCCTAGGTCTCTATTGAAACTTTGTATAGGGTATTAAAATACATGGGAGACAGCAGCACTTCATACCACAATATCTTTTGTGATTGTTTTATGCCCAAATACACCAAATAGAATGTTCATTATCACATAAGCCTTATGATGTTTCGGTTAGCTTTTTGAGTATGTCTTGAATTGTGATTTCACCACACCTACAACATACATATTGCAGACCTCCTATTGCAGATATTGTGTTTTCAAAGCCATGTCAGACACAGGGTTAGTGTATTCTTCATAGTGCCTCAGCCACCACCAGAGAAAGTTCAAGATGAGGGAGGGCCTTCACAGCAGTTTGACATTCCTGAGACCGAGCATGTTGATGCTCCAGCATATATGACATATCAGCGAGGCCATAGGGCCTTATTTGCATCTGCACGATGAGTAATATCTCCACATCATGTGGAAGGGGTCTCTTTTCCATCTACAGCATAGGTACAGAGTCAGGACAGGGGCAAGAGACCCATGGTTGATGAGGGTCCTTCAAGAGGCCAGGACACCGGTATCATTGATGTTGATGCTAGCTCTCCTAGCTCTGAGCTAAAGGAGATAATCTAAGAACAAGGGGCCAAGAATGAGTCATTGCAAAAGAAATTGCAGATGGCTAAATGGGTGATCAACTACCTAGAGTAGTGTAACAAGCAGTTGGAAGATGAGCATGAACTTTATGAGCTGCGGAAGATCCGCGAAGACCGGGAATTGACCCGAAGGAGACCCGGTGATTTGACACCTATTGATAAGGAATCAATGCTAATCTGGGTCAACACTCATCTGGAGAAGTTGTTGGCGAAGGAAAATAGAGACAAGAACATGCTTCGCCACATGAAGACTCACTATTGGGCTCACATGCATGTTTGCAAAGCGAGAATCAAGGTCCTCAAAAGGCGTTTGAGAAAAGTACAAAAATGACACAAAAGGCCTAATCTGCTTCGATTTTTGGCCAAGGCTTCACTTGTTGAGCACGATACATGATGGAGGGTCTTCACTCCAATTTTGGGCACATTTGGAGAAAATTTTGTCATTTCAAAAATTTTGGCTTAAGAAACAGGTTTTTGGGTTCTACGCGTAGCGCGCAGCGCGCTACCCTAAAGATTGGGAGGTCCAATTGAGAAATGGCTTGTAGTTATGGATTTTTCATGAAGAAATACGCTTGTGCAGCCACTTCCAAGGCATTCCATCAGGTTCTGGGTGGCTAAAATGTCCAAAAACACCATGAAAACCACCTTGCTGCCACCTTTTCCAACTGCAGGTAGTACCTCTGGGAGAATTCAGTTTTGAGGGGGTAAATGAGCTCCAAATTGGAAAATTCCACTTGGGTTGGAAAGTAGACATCCAGGCCTTTCCAACGAGCTATTATGAGCTCAATTGGGAAGTCCGTAGGTGCTCCCAAAATAGGCTCAAAGGGGCGCTATGCATAGGGATCAGGGGCACTACACATACAGTTTTTGGCCCAGATTTTCACCTTCAGCTCAGGAATTCGGCTAGTTTCTACCAGATTCACTCTTTGATGCTATTTTCCACCTAATATGATGTAACTTGATGTATGTAAGGTAACTTAGAACTTATTTACCTTCTTCTAGATGATTCATTCACAAATTAGCAAGAAATCAATCTAATGAATCAATTTCCTTCTTTTTAGAGGCAGGTTGTTTGGTCATCTAGATTCTTGCTCCATGTTTAGAATTTGTTCAAACAGCTCCTAGAAGGAGGAGCTCGACCCTTAGAGGTTAGGGAATGAGGATAGCTTGGTCTATATATGTAAGTTTTCATTCAGTAGCAGAGGTTGGACACTTGGGATAGTTTTGAGACTATATTGTACATATTTTACCAGCATTTTTGGCAAAGGAAAGACCAGGGTTTTGCAGCACTACTTGGGTTCCATGTGGCTTTATGTATTGATGGTGTGTTTCTTTCAGTACTTGTAAGTTTTGTATGTGCATCATTATCTCTATTGAATCTTCTCTTATCAAGAAAATGAAGTGTTAAGGTAGAATCCATGAAATTGCTATGCTCTCCCTTTAAATTTGTTTAATATTCTATGTTTTCTTCAGTTTAAGGAGAATCCTTGAAACCTCTTGCTCTCCTTAGCCCCTCACTAGTCTGATCTACCCATATCACTTGCTTTAAGGCATCAAAACAATTGCCTATCTTGCCCCAAGTGGACCTCTACAAAAACTATGCCTTATCCCCGCACCCAAAATTGCCTTTCCCTCGATTTCAACAAAATCATAAAAAATCAATCCTAAACTCTTTGTATTTAATACCTAGCCTAAAATTAATCTTCAATTCCTTCATCTCGAGCCTTTTCGATTATCTTTAGCCGAGTTTGACCCGGAGAGAGCCCTCTCCTGTCCTCGTAGGGCTAGCTACGAGGCTGAGCGTGGTTTGATGTGGCCTTGAGTCTTGCCTTATTTCAGCCTAAGGAAAATTTGAGCGCTAACATAGTGGCGACCATACTGGGGAAGATGGTTTGCTATTGATGTGACATTCGACTTGTTGATTGTCTTGTCCCAGTACATGAAATCAAGTTGCAGATCTTATGCTGATGGTGGACAGCAGTCGGACACATATGCAGGCTGAGACATTCACCTGGCGACTCCAACTCGATCCAGACATTCCAGTGCTCGCTGATCCACTCATGCAATGATAGGGTATGTGGCAAACCCTGCACTTTGTGAAGCTGTAAACGATGTTAGAAATTGGTTAGCAGATTTTGAACTCAATGACTAATTTTTCAGTGCCTTGCTTCAAGGTTTGAAATCTTCGAAGTTTCCTTTTGAAGCTAAAACTGGTATTTGTGAATTAGTTGTTGAAAGAGTTGAGCAGGAGATTCAGTGTTTAGATGAGCAGATCCAGTCATATCATTTCTGAGACCCTAAAAAGTTCTTGGAAATCCTTCCTCCTTCGAAACAAGAAATAATAGAATTGCCTACAGATGTTTGCATTGACAGTGTGCAGCTGGAGGTATGCGTTGTAGAGTTGGGGCAGCAAACAGAGTTTGGCTACTGCGATCCTATTGCAGCATACATGGAAATGTTTTTCAATTTGACTGATAGATCAAGCTGTCTTATACATAGCCAGATTCATTACGTGCATGAAGGGCTGCCAGCAATTACATCCGTGTCCTGGTGGAAACATTCTCAAGCGGCATCATTCTCAGGTTTACTTGAAATGGTTGATCTGGCACTTTAGTATTACCTGATCTATTGTTTGTAGAGCAAAGTAGGGTAGATTTTGTAAATAAATAAGCAGCCAAAAGGAAACATTTCATTTTAAGTTTCATTTACAGTTGTAGTGTGAAAGTTGGCGAGTCAGTTTTTCAATCATTTCAGTCAAGTTTCAGTTCATAAATGTGTCAAAGGTTTTGTGTTATCCGTTCAAATAATGACTCCATTTCCCAATGGACGGAGGCACTGTCTGCTCTCCCAAAGCTCTGCGGTTCTTGGCACCTCCAAGGAGCTACCATCCCCCTTGGAGCCAATATTAGTGTCAGTATTTCCAGCCTTCCTCCAGTGATCAAATATGCTCTTACAAAGTGGTCTCAGAGTGTCAAGGTCAAATTTTGTCATTTCAGTGAGTCTTCAAGCAAAATTTGGTCACTAGG